>BSBK01006302.1:332500-500000 GCA_027943335.1 Chamaecyparis obtusa
ATCATCAACTAATGACTAGCTTGTACCTCTCCCTAAGGGGTTTAGTATGATTTTACATTGTTCTCGTATTTTTGCAATAAAGCTTCAGATCTGATTTTTATCATTTTATGTGATTCATACATTCTTGAATTAGTCTACATTCTACTTCAATTAGGGACTTTCTCTAACACACTTGAGTAGGACTCTAGTTTATATTTATGCATTGTATCTCATAGAAATCTTAGACACACTTAAGATTTAAGAGAACACCCATTATTCTAATTTCAATATTGGTTATTTGTGGAGATGGAAATCCCCAATATATGGGGTTGAAGAAGGAAACCCCCAATATATGGGGTTGAAGAAGGAAACCCCCTATAAAGCCACAAGCACACACTCTCATTTTTGGCAAGTTCAACTACAAGTTTGGACAAAGATAGAGTATTAAAGATCACCCAAGACACAAAGAAAAATAACCACTCCAAAATGTATCAAAAAATACCTAGTTAAGGGTATTTTGGGGTGTCATTGATCTCCTAGTGGCATTTGAAATTTGATAGTGGCCCATTGTGGCAATTTTAGAAGTCCAAATTCATAACAGTACAAAAAATCATCATTTTTGACAAGGGCATACAAGACTATTGGAGTTTATGAGAAAACAACCCACAACTCCCAAGAATCACCTACATGCAAACACCTGTCACAAAAAGACAGAAGAAAAAGCTATGGAGGCTTGAACACAAAGATTCACAAAAGAGGAGATATTCTTGATATGTAAAAATAAAAGTTGCAATTCAATAAAAATTAATGTGTTGTGTTATGATTACAAGAGATATTAATCCTTATAAAAGGAGATCAAAACCCTAAAAGGAAACCTAGGTTGCATAATAATAATTAATAAAAGAATTAATCATTATATGCCTAATGTTTATCTTAAGTAAAGAAACATATAATAAGTTACTTAATAATTAAATAAATATGATTTAAATAATAAGAAAAACAACTTATTACTCTAACACTCCCCCTTAAGATAAACTTAGGGAGTAGCTAAAAATCTAGAACATCTATTGAAAGAAAATGGGTCCTGGAAATAAAAGCTTGATCAGGTACCCAAGTACAAAAGAGATTCTCTATAAAATGAAGAAATAGAGAAAACCACATGGGAAAAACTCTAATCCAAAAAGAGATGAAGACTAGTGAAGGATTGAAGAAGCCTCCAAAACTAGAGAATGTTCCAAAAAATAGGAACAAAGAATGAACATGCAGAACACCACTGAAGCAAGAAGCTACAAACTCTATCAAGAAGTAACTATTGATTTGAAGAACCTCCACTGAAATAGAACATGACTAGGTAGAGAAGACTGTAATCTACATGAGTTCCATCAAATGACACTACTTGAATCAGGACACAAAAAAAGTCAAACAACTGAACTAGAAGATATAGATGGCATAAAAAACCAAAGCCTGAAGAGTTGATCAATCAAAGATGGAAGATTTCCTAAAAAAAGGAATGAAAGAGTGTCCATATGGTAAATGATCCATCTCATCGGAATGCATAGGTACCCAACCACTGCATCCTCCTAGTACATAGGAACAAACACTAAATATATAGCTCACTCCATTGAACCAAGGAAGCATAAGAACCAAGATTAGAAACCCCCCATAATGATGACAAGGGAGAGGTGATAGGTACACTAAAAAGATTGGCCAGTAAGAACTACATCATGAAGAACTAGGAACATCAAAGGTGTGCAAAGAAAGTACAAACAAATATAAAGACATCCCGAGGCTAATGTCATGGAAGGAAAACTCACTTGAAAAAGGTAGATGGAAAATAAAGGCAAACATCAAACCCCCCATGGCACTTTATAATGGAGTGCGAGTATAAAAGGCACAAAGATGTGCAAGATCCCAAGCATGCAATATAATGACACTTTATCTCAGTGCATTTGCATAAAATAATTCTTATAAAAGATGTGTAAAATGATCAAATAAGATAGAAGGCTGTAGAAACATGAATAAACGATGAAGATGAGTCATCCCATATAGGGAAAAGATCCCAGGACTTGAAACATCCAAGAAATTCACCAAAGTCAATAAATGAAAAAAATTGAATAAAATATACCTGGAGCATAATATGGAAAAAAAACTCATAGAATTGGAAAGATAGATTCCCAACAATATCTCATTTTCCAAAAATGGAGTCCAGATGCACAAGATATGGCTCCCAGAGTGCAAAAAGGAACTTTCGGATTTGACAGAAAACACCATAAAAAATTCAAACCTCCAAATATGGATAGATCTCGGAAAGATCTTTTTGACGATATCTCATTTTTCCAATTTCGACACCATATGCTCAAGTTATGAGCAAAAAACTAATATGTGCTCTAGAAGGGCCCAACAAGGTGCATATAATGTGTTGATGTAGTGCTGACGTCAGAAAGTCACATGCTTTAATTTGATGGTCAAATGACCATCACTGCAAAAAATTAGTAAGGTTTGGGGGCCAAAAATCTTGGCCCCTGGTCACGTAGTGACCTGGGGTTTGGCTACAAACCTCTAGGTCACGTGGGTGATCAGCTGCTTGGGCAGCAGGGGTTACGGAGCCGGTGGTGATCGCGACATTAAATGTTAGTTGTTACCACAATGTAGACCATGGAGGTTCCACTAGCGGTGGCTGCTAGCAGTGTTGCTAGCTGAAAAAGCTTGCCTTAGAGTGCATGACAAGGTCGTACAACCTCGATACATTTTGTTTTTGCCTCAAATCGCAACATTGTCCAAATTGGACAAGTTTTATATAGAAATGGGGGTTTTGGTGTGCTTTGAGCTCAACGGTGTGGTTTGTTTGAGCCCAAAGTGACCAGAATCAAAGGTCCCCCAAATCCAACACAAAACCTTTGAAAATCACAGATCTGACAAACAAGGCCAAACACGAGCATGAAGAGAACATGTGCATGAAGATATGAAGCTTTGATACCATATTGGAGTTGATGAGAAAACAACCCACAACTCTCAAGAATCACTTGCATGTAAACACATGTCATAGAAAGAGAGAAGCAAAACCTATGGAGGCCTAAACACAAAGATCCATGAAACGGGAGACATTGTTGATGTGCAAAAATAAAAATTATAATTCATGCCTAAAGTTTATCTTAAGTAATGAAAGAGATAATAAGTGACTTAATAATTAAATCAATATGATTTAATTAATAAGTAAAACAACTTATTACTCTAACAAAAACTAACAGTGTCCTAATTTTAGCTCAACTTTTAGATATAGGTGCACCATAAATTCCTCTTCCCATTTTTGTACAAGCTCTACAATTTCTATTTTATATATCTAAAAGATGTGTTGTTTGTTTATCCCAATTGTGTAGCCTTTTGAATCACTCAGATAATCATTTAGAGAAACTAAAGAATAGAAGCCCTAAGATATCGATTGACTATCTCGACAAATAGTTAGTCAATCATTCCCACCTCTTGGTGGCTTTGTATTCCAATTTTTAGATAAAAGAGGGTCTTGGTACTAGACTTGTCCATTCTCTTTTTGAAAAACTAAACACAATCTTTCAGAAATAAATTTTTTGATAGAAAAAAAATACAATGACAAAAATTGCATTCTTAAATATATGTTATTTCACAATACTGTGGACAATGCTTTTGAGGATACTTGCTTTGAAAAGACTCAAGCCAAACAAAGATTAGATGTTAGTCTAAGCATGAAATCATTCCAAAACAAATAAAACTCTAAACTAAGCCACCTCAGATTGAGCTAAAACAGGTGCACCCAAGCACTATTTGATTTGCTCTTGCTTAAGGGGATGTGGGTGTGCTCTCTAATCACTTGGAGCATGTTCCTTATGCATTTTAGGACGGATTGAGATCTATGAAAACCTCAAAAATGGCACAAAATAGGTATAGAACACCTGATTTGCCCCTAAGGCCTCAAGGATCAAATGATGCTAAAATGAAGATTAAGCTACATGATGTTTATGCTAAGATTGTTTTTAAACCAAATAGAGATGTGATATGATGATATGCTTATGCAGAACAATGAAATAAACTATGTTAATCCATTATTGCTATGTTAAGATGAACTAAAATGCTTGAAAGTAAGCTAAATTAGGATGATTATGATAAGTCTAGAGCTAAATGGGCATGATAACAATGCTTGAAATGAAAGGTGAATGGATTTTTTTTGCTCTTGAAAATGAGGAGCATTTATAGGATTTGGGAAGGAGAAATGAGTGGCCAAGATCAAAATCCTTAAGAGAGACCAAGATTCATTCAAAGGGGAGCACATGGATTGTGCTAGTTTAGGGCCACCTCCTTGTGACAAGTGTCATAAGGGCATTGGGTTGAAAGATGGGAGGAATATGCACAATTTGGGAAATGTGCCTAAGGTCAAAGGGTGTAAGAAAGGGGTGAGGGGCTTCTTAAATGCATGATAAATGCATGTAAGAGGGATAAGGAGGCCTTAAATGCACTTAATGCATGTAAGAGAAGTCTCTAGAAGTTTGTTGACTTTGGGTTAAGCTTAGGAGTTGGTTAACCTTGTTTAGGGAATGTGACAAGGATTAGGGGGGGGATTAGGATTAGGATTAGGACTTTCTAGAAGAGTCTAGAATTTTCTTAGGATAAACATGGACTTTTAAGAAATGAATAAAGATTTATTTATTTCCATGGTTTTAGGTCTGAGAATATTTATTAAAATGAATTTAATAAACATGAGGATTAAATATTTAATCTTAATTAAATATTTTGAGTTGGGATTAGGGTTAGGAAATGATGGGATTAGCCTTTAATCAAAATTAAAGAAGGATTAGAAGATTCTGGAAGAGGTTAGTGGTCTTAAGGAAATTGGCCAAGTTTTGGGCAAAAAATAAATAAATTATTTATTTTAAGATTTTTAGTCAAATTTATTAATTAAATAATTAATAAATAAGGAGATAATGTTTAAATAAGATTTAAACATTTTTGGGAAGGATTTCTTAATTAAATATTTTTAATTAAGATAAAATGATTTAATGACATAAAAATTAATTAATTAAATAAATAAATAATTAATAAATGATGATGTCATCAGGGATTTTTCAGAAAATAAAAATACTTTATTTTCTAAAGGATTTTTAGGTGTCTATAAATACAAATCTTAAACATTAGATATTGCTTAACCTTGGTACTACTTAAGGACTTGAAAAAATAATCTAATAAATATAAGCATCATCCATATGTGTTTCAATAATAAGAATAATGAGAGTTATAAACCATTCAATAACAATTAAAATTATGAAATACTAACTCAAAGATAATTCACCTAATAAATCAATTAATTAAATGAACATATGTTATTTTAATTGAATAAAGCAATATTTTTACATGACACCTTTTTATATAATTTGAAGGACATCATGTAAAACCAAATTACCTAATAATCGCTTACCAATAAGAAAATATATTATGCCAATTCACAAATAAAAGAGTGGAATAGTTATACACCCCAAAAAAATACATCAAAAAATTGTTATACAAATATACAAATAAGCCACAAATTATAATAAAATTATAATCTATATGTCATTTCATTTGTGTTGTATGAAGTGAATAGATAATGAAGATATGTGATGTATTATGCACCTCAATAATAATTTATATGATGAAGAGAAAGAGGAGTAATCAAGGGTAGTTATTAAAAAACTAACGAATTCCTAAAAATGCTTCAACCATGGGTACTAGTCAGGAGAGGCACAATTGCTACAAATATTACTATTCTACTAGCATTATGGAGTAAAATTTCCATCATTATCTTTGCAATCACTTAAGCTCAATTTTGATGGTTGACAGTTTTCGACAAATATATTTGCCAAATATAATCATACTAGAAGGTCAAATCTACTCTTGATGTAGCCTAGGGTAAACCCTTTGGACTACAAACCTTGGTCTAAGCATCCATGATTCATGATGATTGGGCTTAGGTATTCTAGCAAGAAGAAGCATATTCTTTCTTGTAGCATCTCAAACCTTTAGGTCTTTTCCTATGCTACCATCTCTCCTTGGAACTTAAAGCATAATTTAAGGCAAGTGAAGAAGATTGGTCAAATCTCACAAGTGACAATCTACAATCCATTCTTACATCAATTTCACATCATTTACCTTCCAAGGATGTATACATTTTTAATCCAAATCGCATGATCCAAAACCCAAAATCCATCAAGTGGTACATATACTAGTTGTAGTTTGCAATCTAAAACTATGTCAAAATGAAATAAAAGAGACCAAAATCTAGTAAACTACCAAAGCGTTGTAGCAAAACTACATTTATATCAAATTGAAATCGAAATTTAATGAATCATCAAGGTGGTATATAAACTCCTCTGCCATATACCCAAAAATTACATCAAAATTGATTTTCAAAACTTCAAGTTCTCAATTTTGATGAAAAA
Source organism: Chamaecyparis obtusa (assembly GCA_027943335.1). Lineage (NCBI taxonomy): Eukaryota > Viridiplantae > Streptophyta > Pinopsida > Cupressales > Cupressaceae > Chamaecyparis > Chamaecyparis obtusa. The sequence continues at coordinate 338,923 of BSBK01006302.1, forward strand.
AGAAAAAGACACTAACAAAAATTGTGTTTTAAAATCTATGTTATTTTACTAATAGAAATCCTAAACATTCTCTTATCAAACCTTGGTATTTTTACATTCTTTCGTACTTGAGGAAGAAACAAATAATCTAATAAATACAAGTACCAATATGTGCTTCCATAATAAAAATAGAATGACCATTCAATAATAATTACAAATCATGGAATACCAACCTAGAAGACAATTAGACTAGTAAGTCAATTAAATGAATATAAATGATTTTATTTGATTAAATATATGAGTATTTGTCCTATTCCTCATAATGAATCATTGAATATGATTCAAAAGTCAAAAAAAAAAAAAGACATACAAAATATAATCCAAAAAATTACATACATCTAATAATGACCTACCAAACAAAAGATATATTATATTGATTAACAAATAAAAAGTAGAATAGAAATACACCTTAAACTATACATTTAAAAGATATCATACAACTATTCAAATATAGAAAAAGTCACAAATTAAAATATATATCAACATTTGTTTATAAAGAAATTTCTATACAAGATCATAATGCATCTTTGATAGTATTTTTTAATTAATTAAAAAATTAAAAACAATTATATTTTAATTTTAAATTAATTAATAAATACTATCAAAAATGTATTCTAGTCCTTGCATAGACAATCAGACCTAGGGGAGAAGGGTCAATAGTTGTACATGGTCCAATAGTTGTACACCCACTTGTGATTATATTGTTTAATCTTTCAACACATTTATACTAGATATTGTAGTTAAATTATATACATCTAAATGAAAACAAAATCCAAATGCTAGTCAAAATGGATTAATACTTAACACATGAGAACCTATAAATGTTATATTAAAAACACATAAATTTCATTAACAAACTATGGGGGTAGCAATGTATATGTATTAGAGTGTTTCATATTTATTATGTCTTATCGCAAATATAAACACACAATAAATACCTTATATTTTTTCATGAAATGTGTGAAATTGTCAAAAGGTTGTAGTGTTCAACTATTGGTCATTTTGTGTTCGATACACTTTCAAACCTTAGTTGTAGGTAGTTAAGTGTCCATTTTACATTTCTATAACTAAAGTCTTACAATATTTCATCCAACAGCTACATATTGAAGAAGTTAACCCTCATGACTCCGGACCGTCTTCCCTAAGACAACTCCTGCCATTTGATTCTTATTATGATGTTTTTCTTCTCAACCCTAAAGTACATGTATCATTCCAACTTGAAGAAACTGTTCAGGTGGTATTCTCATTGTAGAAACTGTTGACCTGCAATTAGTCTGCAGAATCCCATATATATCAATTATCCACCTTGCAAAAATAGATCTTCTCATAGCAGTCCTGCTCAGTGTGGTCTTCCCCAGCACATACACAGCCTCTTCATTCTTTACCAGCTCAAGCTGTTGCAATTCCTCATGTGCAGAAGTATAGCAGTTACAATCTGCAACTGAACTTTGGCCCTGATCATCCATAATATGCTGCTTAATGCATTCAATAACCTGGCTCAGAAATTCCTGTCCTTCCATGTTTGGAGGCTCATCTCTATAGCCATATTGAGCAAGGCATCTATAAACACCCTTTGGCCCAAGTTTTCCCACTAAGAACCTCTCCTCTAACAACACAGTTGTCACTGGAACAGTTCTTATGGTTAGAATGATGAAAATCTCGTGAAGAGCACCCACATTCTTCACATAATGCCTTAGAATAGGTGGTAACCCATAAACAAGGTCACTGCACAAGAAACACACTCCTGGAACACGAGTTTTTGCACCAGCAACCAGTCTATGGAGGTCCTCTGAGCTTACTTTTCTCTCTTGTAGATATTTGTACTTGATCTGCCTTCCATAGTTCCAGGAGAACATTATGATCAGAAACACTCCTGAAATTGAAAAGGGCACCCAACCTCCCTGTGGCACCTTGTTCAGCACAGCTGAGAGATAGACTCCTTCTATGATACCATATACAATAAGGAATGGCAATATAAGTAGAAAGTGCATGTTCCAAATAAGTAACATCACCAAGCTCACTAGGCATGTTGTAATGAACATGACCCCAATGACAGCAACCCCTGCACCCCAAAATCAAAAACATTCTATCAGAGTATTAAAGGGTATAATCTCACAACCACTTTGATTCACGTTGCATTAATAAAGAAAAAGAGTTAAGACTCTTGTGTCTAAGAGAAATAATAAATTGTGGGTTTCTGAAAAATTGAAATTCAGGGGTTCATTTCATAGTATCTTGGTTGAGTGATGGTGGTGTTGTTGTAATCATTAAGGTTCAAACTCTGTTGAGGCATTGTGATTGCAGGCTTGTGGCTTCACTAATCCAATATGTTTGAAGGTTTGAGCCTCAGTATGACTAATTAGAAATGAGGTCCCCATTTGTAATCTCACCAGTTCATAACTCCAGATAAAAATAAATAAAATATGTCAAATTCTCTGTCAAAATATGAAAGGGTATAACATCACAACCACTAGTTTCATGCTGCAGCTAAGAACCTTGTGTCCCAGAGAAATAATAAACTGTGAATCCCTAAAAAATTGAAATTCAGAAGGAAAAAAAACACAAAAACAAAAACAAACAGCAGGATCTGAGGGTTAGGGTTAATCCTTACCATAGGCATTCCCAATTTCTGGCCCCCCCTTAAACCCTACAACGATAGCAAGACATATAACCATGAGCACATAGTTGACTTCAGGGGAGTATATTCGTCCTTCCTGATTTTTTGAGGTGTGTACCATCTTCACCCTAGGGAAGCAGCCAAGAGCCATGGATTGTCTTACAATTGAGAAGCTTGCTGAAATCAACGCTTGACTGGCAACAATGGCTGATAGAATTGCAATAACAAACATTGGCCAGTACACTGGAGTAGGAATTGAGCTATAGAATGCAGTCTTCATGTCTCCTGGATTCTTTATCAAATAAGCTGCTTGTCCAGTGTATGTGATTATTAGAGCAGGGTATACCAACATAGAAAATGCAATCTACAATTCAAAACCCCAAAATATTCAGAAGAGTGCAATGTAAACTAAACAAATCAGGTTAAATAGTATATATGAACTTGAATAGATATTTTTCTTGAGACCATTAGAAAACCTGGATGGATCTCTTATTGAAATGGCCCAGGTCAGCAAACATAGCTTCTGCACCTGGTTTCAAAAAGATACAAGAGACAGCTTTTAGGTTCTTTTGGGGCCCTTGCTTTGAGAAAATGTTTGGTTAGTTGAATTCCTTTCATTTGCTAATGAAGGAAAAGGATACAAACAATTTAAGAATACATATGCTTAAGAGAGTACAAACCTGTTATGCACAAGACAACACCTCCAAGCAGAACCCATCCATCTTTTTGTTGTTTATTGAAGAAATAGACTATGTAATAAGGGTTTAGCCCCTTGAATGCTGCTGGGTAGTATTTTGCAATATTGTATATTCCAATAAGGGTATTGGTGATGAACCAGAGTATCATTACAGGGGAGAACAGAAAACTCACTTTACCAGTACCAAATCTTTGAAGTACGAACAGTAGCAGCAGAATTGCAGCTGATATTCCTACAACGGCGCCTGCATATTATGAATGCGTGAGAAAAATCACATTAAATGAGGAATGGGAAAATCTATAGCCATCCAAGATCTAGTATATCGAAAGATGTTAAAGAGAAGATTTTACAGAACCCATCTAAAAAAGTAGGTGGTAGTGTCATTCAAATCATAGTTGAAAAATTTGGATTTCAAGAATTTTAAAAACTTAGAGGTAAAAACTCTGCAATAAATCTTTTAATATTTGAGGGCCTTGGCCCTAGTCTGCATATCAGTGGAGGCTTAAGTCTTGGGTATATTCTTCAAGATCTTGGATTCGGATCTGAGGTGCAGATTAAAATGATGCACTTGTATTGGGAGCGTGCTGGTGCATTCTTAAGGGACTAGTCTTGCCCCAACTCACCTTAGATACTCAAGTTACTAGGTGCTGGGCTACTTTCTTATTGTAATCAAGTTTTTATTTGACAGATTCTAATAACTAATGGAAGTTTGTGAAGAGCTTTTAATTTTAATATAAAACTCGTGATGTTTTACATTTATTCAAGAGTTTTATAGGAAAAAATTGTCAGTGTTTTTCAAAAACTCCTTGGAGAGTTTTTTGGGAGTAACTTGCCTAGAATTTTAACAAGGGAGTACACAAGTAAAAATGTTTTCGACAGAGTTTTTCATCATTGGTTCAAATGATCAATCAAGGTGAATTTGTAGATTAATAATAACCTTGAATCTCTTTTATGTATATAATTCAGCTTAAAGGCAGTCATAAAAGCAGGAGGAGTTCCTATATTAAAAAGGTCCATGAGCTTGTCTACTCAAAATATATAACTGGTTATGTAAACATTGATTTTGAATTATAGAATAGAAGTGATAAGCTTGAGGCAAGAAAAAGTTGTAAGTTCAGCTAAGAGAAATTGGCCCAAACTTGATTTTTACTTTGTATTTTTTATTTTTTTTGGCTTTCTCATTAATTCTAATGGTCTCTTGGGCCATTATCTATTTCCAATGTTACCCAGTTTCCTGGATGGAAAGGGGATGCATTTTCTTGTACCTAATTTTTAGAGCCATTTTTGAGAATGGTTAGGGGACATTATAGGGATGGCTATATTAAATATAGAAAATTTAAAATACTTAATGAAAATATGGATAAGCATATAACATTTGTGTTAGATAACTTAAATTGAGATTTCACATGAGAATCAAAGTCAAACAAATTATCAAAACTCAAACATTAATGCTAAAGGATTCACAAAAGACTACTAAGTCCCCAATCTCCAAATGTCCCCTCAGTCAAATATACTTCCAAACAAGTCCAAAATAACTATATTAAATTATCCTCAGTCAAATAATAAGAAAGAGAATACCTCATTTATCCTATCCTAAGTCATGGAATTTAAACTAAAATAACTAATGTGGATCATACCCTGGGTCAGATTAGAGCTTTTTGACTGAATTCCTTGCACAGCTGACAACACTGCACAGTGAGAAAAAAAAAGAGTTTTTATAACGCAGTCAAAATGTGTTGGATAAGTAAATTTTGAATAAGTAAATCTTTAAAGAAAGAAAATGTCTCTTTTCAGAGATGATATATGTTGAGCATGGACCTGAAATAGCAGGAGTCAATGTTCCATCTCCAATTACCATACAGGTGCCTATCATGACAAGTATGAGAAGAGCCCTCTGAAATACTGCACTTGTCTCAAGCAACTGCTTTGTTTTGGAATTGAAATTGTTCCCATGATTTTGACTAAAGTACTTCAATTTGGAGTCTGACTGAAGACGATTGAATTGGTGGCCAGCCTTTTGCCCAACATTGACATACCGACATAACAATGAATAAAGTGCAAATGTGCCTCCTGAAATAACAAAATTATGGAGCTGAGATAAGTTGACACTTATTTGAGAACACCAGATGAAATAGAGTAACGAATAAATCTTAAATGAGTATCATATTAGGAAGGTTTATTAATATCTGGTAATTGTTGCATGAATTTATTTCTTCGATGTTTCAGATTAAATTATATAATCTATTATCAGGAAGAGGAGAGCAAAACAAGTTATATTCATCGTGCTCTCTTCTTTCTGAAGATGAATCATGTAGTTTGATCTGAAACAGTGAGTTTATTTCCTCAACATTTTGAATCAAACTATATGATCCATCATCAGAAAGAAGAGAACAAGACATGTACTCTCTTCTTCCTGATGATGAATCTTGTAATCTGATCTAAAATGTTTGAAAAAATAAACTCAACAATTACTAAGAATTATGCCAATAAGATTTATTAATATGAATAATAAATGTACATCTTGCAATAAGTATCTCTATTATAAAGACTAAACTAGTTACTACTTACCTTCTCCATGATCATCTGCTCTCATGACAATGAAGACATACTTGATAAGAGCAATCATTGTTAATGTCCAGAATATCATGCTAAGAATTCCCAACAAATCTTTCTCTTCAGGATTTTCAATAGTAATAGAAGAGTATGTGTAAAGAGGGGATGTCCCAAGATCTCCATACACAATTCCAAGACTCTGATAAGCTAATAACAATGTTTCATATGTTCCAGATATCTGTACAACAAATTTTCATCAATAACCTTTAAAAATCACATAATAACATAGTATAAGTATAGATATATGATTTTTTTAAGTACATAATATTATTGTGCATAGTTTATAGAAATAATTGTATAAATTTATTTTCTTAACATTTCGGATCAAATTACATGATTTATCATGAAAAGAAGAAAGTAAGACAAAAAATTAAAATAGTTGATAGATCATAAAAAATAATTTATACACCTATTAGGGAAAACTATGCAAAATAGTATTAGTGTGATTGACATAGACAACTTCTAACCTTAGGCTTGGAGGGGGGCAACATATATGCTTCTGAAATTCTCCTGGTCAAAAGTCTTGGTTCCTGTGGCTGATCTGTTGAGTTGTCAAGGCTATCATCTTTCACCACTACCGATTCCAATACAGTAACATTTTCTGCACTGTGATCCATGCTATCTATCAAAGCAAGCACTTTATCTGACTGATATGGGCGTGTCTCTACCAAGTGAGACAATGCCCAATTGCACAAGGAAAACTCTCTAGCGGGTCACAAGGAGATAAGACTAATGAGACTATTGGATTTTGACAATTGCAGGCATGAGATGATTATATGGAATTTCATGCTCACCCAAGTTGCCTGCCTTAAGTAAGGAACCTGAGATACCAAAAGCCTAAGGATGCTCAGTATCAACCTATCCTACTAATAGAATGTACATGAAGCCATTGATACAACTTAGGCTTAGTTGAATGCTATTTATAAGCTACCAAATTCTATTACTGTTAACTATTTCTGCTCTCCAAGACTTTGAAGCTGTTTTCTCACAAGGAGTGTTTTGCACGTAGTTTTGATAGCAAATATATTGTTCAAATATTAAAAAAGTCAGGTTTTTAAAATAATTTATTAATCAAATCTCTATATTTTGTTTTACCATTTATTTTTCCTGGTCAATAATTTCAAGAATATAATTTTGTTTAAAGTTGTGATTTGAATTGGTGAAAAGTAAATAATAATTTTATTATTATTTTATTATATATGACTCATCTTCTTTGTTGGTTTGTTTAGTTTGGTTGGTGACATCTAATATGATATTGAGAAATGAATCATCTAAGTCTTAGAGATCTATATTTTATGATTTTATTTTGTTGATTTTGTGTGTATACATTGATTTTTACATAATACAAATGATATCAAGAGATTGAATTGTTGACTAATTGATAGTGAGCTATAATCTTAAATACAATGACATGTTTTTGTTTTGAAATTTCTAATTCATACGAGATATCAAGTAGGAGTTGGTCTCTTGGAAATGGCCAAAGACACTCATAGAAACATGATATCATACTTTGACAATGTTTACATCCCATCAAATCAATCTTCAAGATTAATATTTGTATTGTTTGTTGATGACAAAGTAATATCATATGGTTAGGAATAAAATGTTGGCATTTTATGAAGGTAATATGTGTTTTGATCATAAGCTTGTATTGTGGTGTTGTCATTGCTGGCAACATGATCTATTGAAGGCATGGGATCACTTTTACCGATGGTGTTGAAGGATCAAATTGACAAATCAACTAAGTGTTCAATCAACCGGAACGAAGACAAAATGCAAGGTACAAGTGACCGGATTTGGAGTTGGAGATCGAGTTAAGGTGTGTGATTGGACATACATCATCTACTTAGGCATATTTAGCAACATCTATGATCACATCAGTTAGATTGAAGAATACAATGAGTTATAGAGGATTGAAGTGACACAAGCAGTAAGAATATGAGACATGCAAAGTGAGTTTGGTTAGATCAACCAACCAATCAGCTTAGAGTTAGTAAATGTCTCATTTAAGACTTGGTTAATGTTGTGTTGAATTTATTGAGTTGACCAATGCATTTTGGCGCGATCGGATTTGAATTTTATGTCGGTAGGTAAAATGTTTTTTTTGACAAAGGCATACTTGAAAAAGTGTTTTATATAAGAAGGTTGAAATCAAGTTTTAGGCTAATGATGTGGTGATGTGATAGGTGGGTATGATTGTGTAAAGCTGAAGGAAGGAGATTTGGATGTTTAGGAGGCACTATGATCAGAATTAAAGCAGATCTATTAGATAAGAAGTGTCATGTAATTTGATTATTTTATTCTTGAGTCCATCTTAAGGCGAGCCCTAACAAGTTTGCAGATAAAATCCTAACAGAGTGAGTAGAATCTCTAACAAAATTTGGAGTATAAATCCTCTAACAAGGTGACTCTTAGAAAGAGTTTTGAAATCCCTGGACAGGGTAGTCTTTAATAGGACTTTTTTAGCTTCTAACAAGGCTATTAATACTCTTAACCAGGTATAACCTCAAAAAAAAAATTTTAATTGCTCCTAACGGGGCAAATTTCAGTAGTGCACTAGTGAAATTTGTGGGCATCATTCTAACACATGGTTTTCTCCCTCTAATAAGGGTTTCCATGGGAAAAATCTTGTGTCTTCTCTTCATTATGTATGAATGTTTTATTGTTATGCTTCATTACTATATTATCATTTGCATGTTGGTTATTGTGGAAGATTATTGTTAAAAGTTTCAAACTTGTGGATGCACTAATTCAACCCCCCCTCTTAGTGCCTTAAAATACTAACAACTGGTATCCAAGCCAAGGTTTCCTTAAAAGGCCTAACAGCTTGATAAGGATCCTTAAGGTAAATATGAAGAGTTTAAGATACAAAAGGCAACTTGATGAAGATGAAAGAGTTATCAAAGAATTGGAAGATCAGTTGAAGCCATCAATAGCAAAGGGAAAATAGCTTGTTGAAAAATAGAATGAGAGTCAAGACTATATTGAGCAATTGTCTGAACAAAGTGGATCTAAGGAATCTAAAGCATCCCTAGAATCCATGGCCATGGAGAATGAACAATTGCACAAAGACAAGAAAAACCTTAAGAGAGAGATTGAAGCCCAATCGATCAGAATGTGTGAAGATTTGGAAACAAAGAGATTTGTAAAGAATGTAAGAAAAAGTGCAGAAGATGCCCTAAAAGCCAAGGATGAAGCACGAAGAGCTGTAGAGGATGAACTTTTCAAGACAAGACAAGAATTTGGTGCATTGCATGAACATCTGCACGATACAAATGAGGATAGTGAAAAACCCCTAAGGGAGAATGAGAATCTGAGAAATGAGAATGAGCAATTAAAATGAGAATTGAAGACTGCTAATGATCTGTTGAAGAAATTCAATGAAAGTACTGCAAAACTTGATGAATAACTTAGAAATCAAAGAAGAAGAAAAGAGACCACATGCCTAGGATATACCGGTCATACTACCTTTTAAGTTGGTGAATATTCTGGAATTAAGGAGATCAAGAAAGAAAGAAAGTCTCCACCGAAGGTAACGTAAAGAAATTCTAGTAAGAAAGCTTACAAGATTGTATGTTTCAATTGTCATAAGGTGGGTCATACTGCAAATGTATGTAGAAGTAGGTCTGCAAATAGAGCTAACACTTTTGATGGATATTGCTACAAGTGCAATAAGTATGGTCATATTTCTCATGATTGTAGATAAGATCTAGTGGCTTTGATGGTCACTAATACAACTACAACAAATATGGTCACAAAGCTAATGAGTGCATGTCAAGAGTGAATAATCTGTTAGTCCATTTTCTTGCCAATGCAAAAATATGATGAAAATGGTCTTATCCTGTAAAATATCCTTTGAAAATTATCTAAGGTATGAAGGAACTAAGTGGGTATGTGCAGGATCATGGTATACCAAACTATGGCCTTAAGTGGCAATAAAAAATCAGAAAATCAGGGTTAGTCAACTTGACGTAAAAGGTTGAACATCTTATGAATCTTATGTGAAAAAGTTGTAAGAGTAGAATCTGTAGGAAATTGAATGTAGTTTCTAAACTACTAGCCCTTGTTTGAAAATTATTTTGTCTAATTGTTCAAAATTTTAGATTTCAATGTAGTACTACGAAAATTTTAGGGAAAAGATAAAAAGTACGTGTATGTATGACCACCTTAATCACAATCAAATGATGATATATTTTTCCAAGATTCTAGATATAAGTAGTAGACTCATGCCTGGATGTGACGCATATATTTTTGTAATTTTTGGTCAAATAAATAATTAATTATGAATTTTCTACTACAACTTTTTTAGAATAAAAAAACTCTCATGTTTGACCACCTTAACTAATTCAAAATTTTACCAAATTCAAAACTTTTTTTTTCTTATAGTAGCTGAAGCATAGAATGTGACACATGTTTCAAATTTCAAAAAGGTTAAACAGTTTGAAAGTTATAGTTGTTTTTCAATTAGTATGTCAATTACGACTTTAAAGATAACTCAATTGAAAAAAAAGTAATAATTACTTACTGAACTCAAAATTTGACAGCAATTATATTGATGGAAAGCTGATAATGCCTTTAAGAAACCCTTTTGTTTCATCAATTTCGGGTGAAAAAATAGTTGTCAGCTACATGGTCGAAGTCTCACTATCAAGAACTATCTCCTGAAACACGCCTAAAGGGTTGACCACCCACATTTGGTAATGCCCAAGAAAATACCAAGCCTTTAATTGGATATCCGAAAATTTTGGATATCCAAAAATTTTGGATATCCAATATTATCAAATATCCGATATTTCCCATCTAGTTCAAAATTTCATTTGGACTACTTTTTCCAATTTCAAGTTACATATAAAATTCTTAGTTGTCGGATTCACGTCATAGGGGCCGGATCGGGGTTTGGGTCTTGTCCAGGTCTGGATTCACTCTGGACATATTAAGTGCTTTATGTCTTCATAGGCCGTGGGGCCCTAGGGATTCACATGGACATATTAAGTGCTTTATGCCTTCATCTAACCCTAAATTGACAGGAGGATTTATACAAATATAACATTTAAGTATAAGTTTGATTTATTTAATTAATTTCTTATACTTTAATTTATATTTGTATAACTACCAATTAAATACATTCCAGAATGTTTGAGATAGGTTTCAGCTTCATAGGAGTTAAGATGCAAATTCTAGATTTTGGGGGTTTTCAAAAAATTCCAGACTTAGCCAAATTTTAGGATTCAACAAGACTTCAGCAGGGTTACCTCCCATAATCCATAATGGCTTTCTAAGGTCAAACTGAAGCTAGAAAAAGGATTCTCAAAGGGTTTTAACTCGTTTTATCACAAATAACTTGGTTTCGACCCCATCTCTATGACAAACTTAGCTTAGCTCTCGCCCAAATCTCAGGGTATGTGCAAGATCATGAGGGGCCAAACTATGCCCTTAAGTGGCAATAGTAAATGTTACATTATATATCATATATTATTTTATATGTATAATATATCTTAATATGTATTTTACAACTATGTATGAAAGGTTGGAAGATTGCAGAAAAATCATGGATGGTCATTGAAAGAAGCAAAGGAAATCAATCAGCCATTTAAAAAATTCATGGGCAGCCATTGAAATAAGCTATTTTGTTGGAGGGAAGAGCATAAAACTTTCGCTAATTTGCAATGGCCTGAAGCGAAGGGAGTAGCTCTACTTCCAGATGTATTTCAAGTTGCCCATCTATACAGTTTGGTGAAGAAGGGTGTGCATTTTTTGATTCCTACTACTCCAATTGTTACCAATTTGTGCCTCCTAAATACTGTGAAGATTGCCATACATTTATTTTATACGAACTTCACAGGGTTAAGGAAGAAAATGAAATACTTAGGGCATTCAAATGTGTCAAAAGGGGTCATGGGGACTTCCTATGGGTCCTAGTACACCTTATCACATGTACTAGGACCCCTAGGAAGTCCCCATGACCCCTTTTGACACATTGGAACCCTCAAGTGTGTCCTAAGGGGTCGTAGGACCCCTTAGGACACACTTGAGGGTTTCAATGTGTCAAAAGGGGTCATGGGGACTTCCTAGGGGTCATAGTATGCCTTACCACGCGTTAGGACCCCTAGGAAGTCCCGATGACCCCTTTTGACACATTTGAATCCTCAAGTGTGTCCTTAGGGGTCCTACGACCCCTAAGGACACACTTGAGGATTCAAATGTATCAAAAGGGGTCATGGGGACTTCCTAGGGGTCCTAGTATGCTTTATCACATGTTAGGACACCTAGGAAGTCCCCATGACCTCTTTCGACACATTGGAACCCTCAAGTATGTCATAAGGTGTTGTATGACCCCTTCGGACACACTTGAGGGTTCAAATGTGTCAAAAGGGGTCATGGTGACTTCCTAGGGGTCCTAGTATGCCTTATCATGCATTACGACTCCTAGGAAGTCCCCATCACACCTTTTGACACATTTGAACCCTCAAGTGTGTCTGAAGGGGTCGTATGAACCTTTCGGACAAACTTGACCATTCAAATGTGTCAAATGCAGTCATGGAGACTTCCTAGGGGTCCTAGTATGTCTTATCATGTGTTAGGGCCCCTAGGAAGTTCCCATGACCCCTTTTGACACATTGGAACCTTCAAGTGTGTCCTAAGGGGTCTTATGACACTTTCAGACACACTTGAGGGTTCAAATATGTCAAAAGAGGTCATGGGGACATCCTAGGGGTCCTAGTACACCGTATCACATGTTAGGACCCTTAGGAAGTCCCCATGACCCCTATTGACACATTCAAATGCTCAAGTGTGTTCTAAGGGGTCCTACAACCCCTGTACACACTTGAACATTAAAATATTTCAAAAGGGGTCATGTGGACTTTCTAGGGGTCCTACTATGCCTTATCACGTGTTAGGACCCCTAGGAAGTCCCCATGACCCCTATTGACATATTGGAATGCTCAAGTGTGTCCTAAGGGGTTCTACAACCCCTTCAGACACACTTGAACATTCAAATGTGTCAAAAGGGGTCATGGGGACCCCTAAGACCCCTTAGGAAACACTTGAGCATTCAAATGTGTCAAAAGGGGTCATGGGGACTTCCTAGGGGTCCTAGTACACCTTATCACACGTTAGGACCCCTAGGAAGTCCCCATGACCCCTATTGACACATTGGAATGCTCAAGTGTGTCCAAAGGGGTCCTACGACACCTTCAAACACACTTGAGCATTCAAATATTTCACAACGGGTCATGGGGACTTGCTAGGGGTCCTAGTATGCCTTATCACGTGTTAGGGCTTGTAGGAAGTCCCCATGACTGTTATTAACACATTGGAATGCTCAAGTGTGTCCTAAGGGGTCCTACAACCCCTTTGGACACACTTGATCATTCAAATGTTTCAAAAGGGGTCATGAAGAATTCCTAGGGGTCCTAGTATGCCTTATCACGAGTTAGGACCCCTAAGAAGTCCCTGTGACCCCTTTTGACACATTGGAATGCTCAAGTGTGTCCTAAGGGGTCCTACGATGTGTTCAAACATACTTGAACATTTAAATGTGTCAAAAGAGGTCATGGGGACTTCCTAGGGGTCCTAGTATGCGTGATAAGGTGTACTAGGACCCCTAGGAAGTCCTCATGATCCCTTTTGACACATTAGAACCCTCAAGTGTGTCCTAAGGGGTCCTACAACCCCTTCAGACACACTTGAGGGTTCAAATGTGTTAAAAGGGGTCATGGGGACTTTCTAGAAGTCCTAGTACACCTTATCACACGTTAGGACCCCTAGGAAGTCCCCATGACTCCTTTTGAAACATTAGAACCCTCAAGTGTGTCCTAAGGGGTCCTACGACCCCTTAGGAAACACTTGAGGGTTCTAGTGTTTCAAAAGGGGTCATGGGGACTTCCTAGGGGTCTTAGTACGCCTTATCATTATGTGTGTGAATTTTGTACCTAGCTATAGACACAACACTTCTGTAAAACATTAGAGGTTAGTTAAAATTAAAATCGTGTAGTGAAATGAAAACTAATCTAACTAGGTGATTTACTGCCTTCTAGTAGATGCGAGTATGCATTCTTAGATTGGATCGAGATTAGTGACCTTGAAGACACCTAAACGAAGGTTTTGAATGCAAAATCTAGATATGAGATGAATGTAAATTAATCTATATTTTTGGATTTTCTATGCAATAAGCTGAAATAAAACAAATATGAATCCATTCTAGATGAAAAACTAATATGTAAATTAAGCTACAATGAATTGCAAATAAGAATGATCTCACAAAAGTTGTTGATTCACGAAGACGTTTCAATTCTTCAGATGTCGATTCACCAGCGTGATTGTGCAAATTCATGGATTGATTTTGGCAGAGTAAGTATGCAAACTTGTGAGATGATTTGTGAAGAGCCGAAGCCTTGATTTTATAGAAATCCAGGGCTTTGGGGATGCATGGAAAAAGCCATAAATCACTCTAGTTGATTTTTGAGTCAACAAGGAATTAAAAATAGTTAACTCATAAAAAATCATGCAAAAACAACTTTTTGATTTAAATCAGAAGTTGAGATCAGCTTTCAACTCAAAAAGAGAGTTGAGTTTATTTTTAAAACAACTTGAATTGATTTTCTTATTTATAGTTTAACTATTTTTTGGATGTGCATAATTAATATGAATTAAATAAATAAATAAAGTGATTTATCCTCAACTTAACTGATTTTAAAAATAAAACAATTGATTTATGGGTTAATCAATTATTAAATCAAACTTTTATTCAAAAACTATATTATTAAATTTGACAATTGACATTAATTAATTAAATAAGAATTTAATCAATTAGTCATAGGATATTTGATTTATTGTCAAAATGAAATAGTACAATTTAGGAATAAATATAATTAAATCCAATTAAATAATTAAGAGGCAGTATTAAATCTAATTAATTAAATATTCAAAATATTCAATTAATCAAACTTTAGGATAAATAAGATTTATTGCCAAATAATCATTAAATTAAAGATAATTAAGATAAATAAGAATAAGGAATATTCCCCGATGCAGAATTTGGGATAATCAACTAGGATTCATTAATGTGTCGATGTGCCTTAGGTTAGGACTTCGATGTCAATTTCGTTAGATATGTCAATGTAGGAGGTTAATGAACTTATAGCCCATTTTTGGGGTATTACATTTTTCCCCTCTTTGAATTGTTGTGCGAAGCGCAGTGGTTCAAAGACAGTCTGTGTATGATGTTGAAACTGATGTTCTAAATTGATATTGATATGAAGCAAAAATTGATTGAAGTTGATATGAAGATAATAGGTCCTGAATGATCAAAGATAATGTTAACTATAACATCAAATGAACCGATGATTGTGATAAAGTGTCAAAACACTTGATTCTGAACCTTATGATTGCGAAGAAGTGAGTGACCGATTCCAGACCCGATTGTCGATAAGAATCACATTGGTATCACCTCTGAACCCTTCAGTTACGAAGAAGCAAGGAAATAATACTAATGAATTGATGGTTACAAAAGACTGATACAGTTTACAAGATTAAGAGAATACCAGATTGATATGGATCTCGATGAATCTGATATGCCTCGAGCGATGATTGATTTGCCCCAAGTGATGAGGTCTTTTTGATGAATCAACAACTAGATGTGGTTGTTGTCTTGATTACTGAGGAAAGATATGATTTCAAATTTAGATTACAGACTTTTTATGATGTGCCATACCATGCCCCCTTCAAGATAAAAATTGAAATCTGACAAGGAAAGTCAACGTTGATAGTGTAGAAGCATGTTAATTGATGTAAGAGGTGGTTAAACACGTTCGAGAATGCATTCTACATCGTATAGAGGTCTTGGAGACCAAGTTTGACTAGGTTAAACCATGAGTTAACCATAGTTGACCAAGTTGAAATTTTGATAGTTTGATTAAGATAATCAGTTAAGTTGAATACTAGATTTCTGTGATGATCGAAGGTCAATTATGCAAGCAGTAGACCATCCTGGGTTTGAAAATTTTAAATCATGATTTTGACATAGTACATGATCTCAAATTTCAATTTTGATCCTGAAAATGGATTCAGAACATCAAAATTAGCCAGGGGTGCAATTTTCATGAAAAACAGAGCACTTTTGAAAATTAGGTCAAAAGCTATATAAAGGCTGGAAGGGTCATTTTCAATTCATTTAAACCTTTTGAATTTAGAAATATTGTGGAGCTCTCTGAGCAAAAATGGTAGAGAAAATGGTAGAACTCAAGGTACCTATAAGTTCACATCGATTTGAGTGCAACCGGAGACACCAGAGACCTCTACAGTATGGACATCCGGTAGGTGGACCTCTGTGCTTTGCTAAAAATTTAATTTTTCCATGTTTTATAGCATTTTAAAGATTTTTCGTATGTTTTTTACTTTTGAATTTTCGCATGTATGGAAACTCGGATGACTCTCTAGCGAGACTCGTACGACTTTCAAACTGTAGGTAGATTGTCGCCTCATTACCCCCCAAGACTCGTATCAAAAGGACCCAAGAGTCGTACGACGTTACATCAGGTCCCTCATAACTCGTACGATGAGGGATGCACTATCGTGTCACTATGCTTTGTCATATGGTATGATGTAGAAACTCATATGACTTTTCCTGCTAGTCTAAAATGTCGTATGGAAAATAGTGAGCCTAAAACTCAGTATTAGGTCAAATTTTTGAATTTTTTGATCTCTTAGCCTGATTGTTGACCTTTTAACCTACCTTCTGAAATACTAAACTACCCCATTTCTACCCTTGTAACCTATTCTATGATCAAATTATTGATAGAATTCTTTGTTTCTATGTTGTGTAGGTCATATATCTAGATGTTCATGTATGGATTTCACATCCAGCCACTCAGAGACTGTGTGTGTCACTACCTGACCCGATGAGGGTACATCTTACGTCTTGTGGATTTGAGCACCTTATACATTTACCCAAGATTAGGGTCAATCATTGACTTTTGACTGGTTTGATTGAGAGATGTCACTCAGAGACCCAGACATTCCACCTGTCGACTGGGGAGATCACTATTACCCTGGAGGATGTGTATCATATACCGCACATTCCTTTCCATGCAAGCTGATGGCCAGAGTATGTGAGTTCATGGAACTTAGGTTTATTAGCTTTCAGATGTCTCTTTGGAGATGATACTGAGATGACTGCCTCCATTTCCTGGGAGACCTTAGTGTAGCAATATGGATAGATACACCGGCTAGAGTGCATTATTTTCAGGATGATAGGAGGGATTATCATGTCTGATTGTCAGCAAAATGGTCTTTTGATGGGCTGCGCCCCTATGGTAGCATGTTTGATGGCGACTCCCTCTGAGTTGGCTTGGGGTCAGTGTCTTTTGGCCCATATGTTCTCCGAGATGCATGATGTAGTGTATCAGGAGATCAAGTCCTTTGTAGCTGGAGCTTTAGTTCTACAGATCTGGGTGTGGGAGCATATCCTAGTGTTGAGACCGGTATGTACTTCACAGAGGCAGCCTCAAGAGCCTGTCATTTATATATATGTTAGATATGTCATACAAGGATGGATGGGTCATGGAGAGTAGTAGAGGTGATGCCTTGATGATATGACATTTGTTCGATAGAGACCATATGTAGCTATTGAGCCTTGGCCGACTACACGAGAGTAGTTTAGTTTATTTTTCTAGAGCTATGTACTGATTGGGAGGTCATCCTCCACTATAGAGAGATTCCTTATTACTAGGATCTGGTGGCAGTATGGATGAGTACAGGATGCCCTTGAGGATTATGCTACTTATTCTTGGATAGGGCGTGAGCTTGGACTCAGATGGACCACGAGGCTCTCATATGCTTTGTGTTCATAGGAGTACAGTGCTATTGTCAGCAAAGATTGGGAGTATAGACCAGATGTACTTGATGCTGGTGTTATAGATGGATTCATCTCATGGCTTGCTGATCATCTGATTCATAGATTTTTTGATTCAACAAAGCTGATACCCTCCATGGAGGAGGCGATGGATGTTACATGTGCCCCAATGGGACAGGGTCCCAGACCCACACAGGATCCTATTATACACCCCACACCTTCGAGACCTAGAGTGATGGATCCACCATAGAGACCATCAGGATAGATGAGGCCCTCCCATCCCACTAGTTCCACAGCAGGTAGATCGACAGGATCTCATAGACAGACTAGGGGAGAGGGTGGTACTTTAGGGGGTGTTGGTTTAGCTGATGAGGTACTTGTAGCAGAGCAAGTTGTTGGTGGTGGTATGGATCTGCTAAAGGAGGATATAGGGTTTGATCTAGGTGCAGAGGTTAGATGTCGTAAGGCATAGAGAGTAGAGACTACAAAGCAGACTGCCCCAGATACTGAGATGCTAGTAGCCGATGTTGATCCTACTATTCCTCTTACTCCACAAGAGACTATCAGACGACTCAGAGTATAGGTCAGGGACCTGAAGGTTCACAGTGCTTGATGGGAGGAGAGATTTTTAGAGGTAGACATGCAGTGTACTGAGCTTCATGTAGAGGTACAAAGATTACAGGCAGAGGTGATTCATCAGACCTCATACATAGCTTACTATGTGTCCACATATTATACTATTGTTCCTACTACACAGAGAGTCCCTTTGTACTCTTAGTATATGATGGCATCAGAGGGATCTAGAGCTCCTAGAGTAGAGGTAGTACCAAATACACCACCTCCACCTCCACCAGATGTAGAGGATCATGCTGATAGTTGATCTATTTTGATATGTTCTGATATACTGTGCTCTTTTTGATCATTGATATATTGTTCTGACTTTGATAGCTCACATGAGCGTATTCTTTTGTACACTATGCCAATAGTGCACCCCTGACTAGTTTGAGATGTTTGATATATATATGAGATCAATATTTTGGTTGTGACTTCATGTGTACTTGTCATATTTTGATTTATGATGATATCATGTGATGTTTATGCTATGAGTATAGTAGATTGTATGTATGGATATATGAAAATGCAATGATTTCTTTCATATGTATGGATGTTATGCAAATGTATTTGATTATGGAAAGATGTATGTATGATTTATGCTTATGCACATGGATGTATTGTAATGCAAAAGGTGATTATGATATGTAAATGCAACGATTCACATGATATGTTTTGCAAGTATTGATGAAGACAAGTACTCAGCCTGATGTCAAAAGGTTGTTTAACCCAAGAGGATAACTGCTTGCAGTTCTATGAAGAGACCTTCGAGGTAGGGTTTAGCTCTTGTTAGATTTGAAGAGACAATTGAAGAATTTTTTAAGCATTGAAGTTCATTTAGCCATTTGTGAGATCATGCAAACATGCAAAATGCAAAGAAACATGCAAAAATGCAACCTAAGACCTAGGACCTAGTCACTGATCATGTGTCGGTCATTCTCATCATTGAATTTTTAGGTAATCAGATAAATCAATACAATGCCCACTAGTTAGGAAACCATAGACATATAAATATTGATTTGTATGTGCAAGAATCAATACAACACCCACTGATTAGGAAATCATGGATATATGAATATTGATTTTGTTTTTGGAATGTTAGATTAGATATAAGCATCAAGGCATAAATGCCAAGATGACCTGAATATCATGTCCATTTTGATATAGCAATTTGTATAAGCATCAAAACATAAATGTTGTGATGACCAAAATATGCCTTGCGTTACAAACACATCAAAAAATCAAGAGATCATCCTAAATCTAGTGTGAATTACCCATAGTGACCCTTTATTGTTCACATCCTTAGGTAAGATCACATTTCACAGTAGGAGAAAGAACTCACTCAAAAAGACAATAGTTAGATCAAACTTCCTTGAATTTTCTGAGTATCAATGGTCGAGGTACCCATGGCCATCAAATTCAAGATAGAGGCTCTTACAGTCGGACACCATTTCAATCCAGAATTTCCAAAGTTGTTAGATTTTTACATACAAGCAGAAGACAAAGAAAAGATTATGCCCCCAGTCATCACTCTCTAAATCCTGTAAAGGACATCATCGAAGAGCTTGTGGGAACACAATATGCAAAAATATCAATGTGAATCAGTAAGCATACAAGGAGATAAAAGCATGTAAAAAGCATAGATTGTTTTCAGTTTGTGTTTGATGTTTGATTGCACTGTTGTAGATGTAAAATCCTTTTTGGAGACGAGACTGACTAACTGGCTTGGATGAAGCTTTAAAGGACTCTAACTAGATATGATACATCTAAAATATATGGGAGGCCATAGGATATGACATTGGTTGCCCCCAAGTGGTAAGCATTGATAGGATACAGACACTTGAGTTGATTGGTGTATAGACCAACTTATTGAAAATAGGAACGCAGAAACAAACCGGGAGATATGTACAAACTAAAGCAAGATTGAAAGCTA
Source organism: Chamaecyparis obtusa (assembly GCA_027943335.1). Classification (NCBI taxonomy): domain Eukaryota; kingdom Viridiplantae; phylum Streptophyta; class Pinopsida; order Cupressales; family Cupressaceae; genus Chamaecyparis; species Chamaecyparis obtusa. The sequence goes on from BSBK01006302.1 coordinate 359,288, forward strand.
GGAAAGACCAATATTGTACTGATAGATGGAGCATTTTGAAACAAGTGGTGCCCATTTGTCGGGTTTTCACCATCTTGGTAGAGATTCTATTTTTGCTACCAAAACCCCTGTTTCCAAGTTTTCACCAAGGCACTTTTACTTTTTCTCATTTTTTTGTATTTTTTCATTTTTTCAATTTTTTTTGTACTTTTGATATTTTTTACTTTTTTTGTGAATCATCAAGGCATCCATTGCTAGGTTTTCACCAAGATGTTTATTTTTTCAAGACTTTTTCCAATTTTAAAGATTTTTTGAAGACATTTTACCATACATTGAATGCCTTAGGCATAGAATTTCTTCAGATGGAGAATGTTCATTGGTTCTCGGAGCTGTTCTCCTTCAGTCATTGAGAGTTGATAGGCACTAGACCCAAAAGTAGCAGTGATAACAAAGGGATCCAGCTAGTTGGGTTCAAACTTCCCCTTACGTTCTCGATGTGATTATTTTTTAGGATTCTCTCTCAAGACTAGATCACCAACCTAAAATTCTTTGTGTCTGACTTTCTTGTTGTAGCCTCTAGACATTCTCTTCTGATATACTCTGAGATGATCATATGCTGCTCATCTACACTCATCTAGTAGTTCAAATTCTTGCAACCTAGATACTCTGTAGTCATCATCAGTTACTAGACCATGCATTCTGATTCTTAGTGATGGGATTTCAACCTCAATAGGCAGTACCGCTTCAGACCCATAAACTAAAGCAAAAGGTGTAGCCCCAGTAGGTGTTCTAATACTTGTTCTGTAGGCCCAAAGAGTTGGATTAATCATGAGATGACAGTCTCTTCCTTTTTTATTAACTGTACAGGTTAATATTTTCAATAGATTCTTGTTAGAAGCCTCTACTTGTCCATTCCCTTGAGGATAGTAGATAGATGACCAATGTTGTGTAATCTTGAATTTAGCACATAAATCACCTAGATCCTTATTCTTGAATTGTCCACCATTATCTGTGATTATGAAATGAGGTATCCCATATCTGCATATGATATAGTTCAATATGAACATAGATATTTGTTTTCCAGTTTCTTGTGTCAAAGGGACTTCTTCTACCCATTTTGTAAAATAATCTATAGCTGTGATTATATGGGTATGTCCATTAGAAGAATGGGGATGTATAGCTCCTATAAGATCAAAGGCCCATTGATGAAAAGGCCATTATGTAGTAAAGGGAATTAGATCTCTCCCTGGAGCATGAATTAAGTTGTCATGCACTTGGCACTTTTGACAGTCTTTAGCAAACTTGATAGACTCTTTCTCCATCTTAGGCCAATAGTACCCAACCCTAATAAGTTTTTGAGCGAGTGTTAAACCATTCGAGTGTGACCCACAAATATCATCATGGACTTCCTCTAACGCACGTTGAGACTCTTCCCATTCTAAACATCTAAGTAGCGTACCATCTAGACCTCATTTGTATAGATCATGACCAATGATGACATATCGGGAGGCATTATGGATAAGGTATCTCTTTTCATGGTGGTTGAAGGTATCGGGAATGATTTGGTCTTGGAGATAGGAAAATAGGTTTTTATATCTAGATGAATCATGACCAACAATAGTGTAGATCATGCGGATTTTGGGGGAATCATATGAAGGAGAAGATAATGCTTCCACCAGGAACTTGTAGCATAGCTCATGTTCAGGCTACTGTAATAAAGTAGATAGTGTTTCCATTGCATCAGCATCCTTATTCTCTATTCTAGATATTTGCTCAAATGTGATAGATATGAAATACTTCTTTAGATCATCTACCATTCTCTTGTATGGGATGAGATTTTCATCTTTAGTTTGGTACACATCATTGACTTGATGTATAACAAGTTGGGAGTCTCCATGAATGTGTAATTCTGTTACTCTCCACTCAATTGCTAGTTTCATGCCATTAAGAAGGGCTTCGTATTTTGCAATATTGTTTGTGCAAGGGAAATTTAATCTGAATGCTTTAGGTATGGAGTATCCTTGAGGATTTATGAACAATATGTTTTCTCCTGATCCATTCTATGTATAGGAGCCATCAAAGAACAACTGCCATTCTCTAGAAGAAAGAGTCATGATAGAGGAATTTGGAAATTCCATTTGCATTTGTGTATCATCAATCATAGGTGCATCTGCCAATTGATCAACAATAACCTATCCTTTTATAGCTTTTCTTTCCACATATTCAATGTTAAATTCACTTAAGAGCATAACCCATTTAGCTAATCTACCTGTGAGGGTAGCTTTGCTTAGTAGGTACTTGAGTGGATCAATGTTAGCTACCAAATGTGTAGTATGCACCAACATATAATGTCTCAGTTTCTATGATGCAAAGATCACAGCTAGACAAGCCTTTTCAATCATAGAATAATTCTTTTCGTATGCCACCAATGTTCTACTGATATAGTATATAGCTCTTTCTTTTTTGTTCTCATCATGTTGTGCAAGAAATGCCCCCAGTAATGTATCTATAGTGGAGACATAAGATTAAAGGTTTCCCCAGAATGGGAAGCATCACGATAGGAGGATTGGATAGATACTTCTTGATGTGGTTAAATTTTTTCTCACATTCTTCATTCCACGCAAATGTCACACCTTTATGTAATATTTTTGTAAAAGGTTGTGATATATCTACTAGCTATGATATGAAGCATTTGATAGATTGAACTCTTCCTTGCAATGTCCTCATTTGACTAATATTTTTGGGAGGTTGCATCTCCATGATAGCCTTCCCTTTAGCTAGATCAACTTCAATGCCCTTCTTTGAAACTATGTATCCTAAGAGCTTTCTAGAAGTGACACCAAAAGCACACTTCTTAGGATTTAGTTTGAAACTAAATTTTTCCATTCTATCTAGTATCTTGCTCAAGTCATTGAGATGTTCAGCTCTAATCATAGATTTTTCTAAAGTATCATCAACATAATCCTCCATAGTCCTATGCATCATGTCATGAAAAATAGATGTCATGGCTCTCTGATATGTAGCACTAGCATTTTTAAGCCCAAATGGCATGACATTCCAATAGAAGGTTCCCCATGCACATGTAAAATCAGTTTTCTTTTGATCCTCTACATCAATTTTTATTTGTTTATATCCAGAAAAACCATCCATCAAAGAATACATCTCAAAGCCCGCAGTCATGTTCACTATCATATCAATGTTAGGTAGTGGAAAATCATTCTTAGGGAATGCTCTATTTACATCTCTAAAGTCTATGCATACTCTGATTGATTTATCTGGTTTTGAAATAGGTACAATATTAGAGATCCATTCTACATAATCAATAACTCAGATGAATCTAGCTTTTAGGAGTTTCTCTAATTTAGCTTTTACCAAGAGTGCAACATGAGGATGCATCTTTCTCAATTTTTGCTTAATAGGTTTGACATTTGGAGCTATAGACAAATGGTGCATTATAAGATCAAGATCCAACCCTAGCATATTTGAATATTTCCATGCAAATTTGATCTTCTTTTCTATTAGGAATGTTGTAAATTTTTGCTTCTCTTCTTCTGATAAAGATTGTGCTACATGAATCAACTGTGGTTCTTCTACTGTTCCCAAATTGATAGATTGAGTAGGCTCAATTAGAACTAGACATATGTCCTATAAATGACTCAGAAGGACATCAAATATCTCATCCTTAGGTGCCTCGGAGAGGTTTTCACCTTCGGATACATCTTTTATTTTTACTTTTGTAGGTTCTGAGACTGCCACAAAGTGGTTTTCACCCTCATAACTCCTTTTCTTTTTATTTTTATTCTTATTTTTCTAACTAAGATACTTGATGTCTGACTCCATCATGCTAACGCTTGCTTCACTGATGGAAGTCATCATAGGCTCAACTACATTTAGGTAGCAAGCAAGGGCATAGTCATTCAAGAAGGTATAAATACCATGGCTCAGATTTGTGGAGGTTTGATCAAGAAGTTCAGGATGTTGGATAGTCAAAATGGGGAAAGATTGGGAGATAGTGCTTATGGAGATGGATCTATCATCATCGGTCCTAACCCAATGCTTGAGTTCAAAGGTGATATTACAACTTAAGACATCCAATTCGTGAATAGGCTCAATGTCATTATTGGAATCCACTTCATCCATTGGTGGATTAGACTCAATAAGTTCATCATTTCGCTCTAGACTTACATTGGGTTTAGGTGTGTATTGGTGAATAGAATCAACATGTTTCTCTGTAATAAGCTCATCTTCTTCTGGAATGGCTCCCCATTCATAGTCATTAGATTATTCATCTATGCCTCTAGAAAATCTAAGAACATGAGTAAATTCAGGATGAATCCCCCAAGAAGGGTTACCCTCAGATTTTGATTTGAATTCATACTCATGGGAATCTGTCTTAGAATAACTACCACCTTCCTCTTTGTCTATTTGATTGTCTTCGAGATTATCTGGTTCTTGTGTTGCAACTATCTCTTGCTTTATAGTAGGTTCTTGTGTTTCTACTACATTGATTCTTTTTATTGGATCATCTTTAGCTTCAAGGAGATCTTTGATTTTCTTAGGCAAACGCACATAAGGGATAAGTTCTGAGCTGTCTGAATCACTATCTGATGGTTCAGTTTCTTCCTTCTTAAGAAGGGGTTCACCTGGTGTGATCTGCTCTATGACATGAGAACAATTACCTTTGAGGTGGAAGGGTTTCTTTTTAAAGCCTAAGCCAACAGTATCTTTGTTTTCCCTACCAGTAGGTGAAATAGGTGTTATAAGATCTTCTCCTCTGACTCCTAGAGGTCCTTTACCTAGATATCCCATCTTAGCTATTAATTTATCCCCTGGGCCATATGACTTAGAAGGAACCTTCAATACTTTAGAGTCACTAGGTGGAAAAAATTGGGATTCAGGTTCATCTTTGTAAAGCCATGCAAGCATAGCTTCATCTTCTTCAAATTCTTTCTTAGGTACTTTCTCTACCACAAATTTTCCTTTATATGCCTCAAGAGGTTCCTTAGATTCGTGTTTGGACTCTTTTTGAGTTTTCCCATAAGACCTAGGTGAGATAGGGAGAGATGTCAAAGACAAGACTGGCTCTATAGTATATTCTCCCATACCATTTTCTTTGATATTGACCTCTTTTGCAATGGCTTCCATTTTAGATGTGGAAGCTTCTTTTGTTGGCTCAATGGAAGATTCTCTGTTATTAGGCACAAGCTTATCCGCATTTTCCTTCAATGTATTGCAAGTGGTGGATATGTCTACTGGAATAGTGACCTCTACTCCTTCATAAGGAAATTTCAAGCATTGGTGGAATGTAGAAGGATATTAGTAATAAATATAATTAAATTGTACAATTTAGGAATAAATATAATTAAATCTAATTAAATAATTAAGTGGCAGTATTAAATCTAATTAATTAAATATTCAAAATATTCAATTAATCAAACTTTAGGATAAATAATATTTATTTCCAAATAATCATTAAATTAAAGATAACTAGGATAAATAGGAATAAGGAATATTCTTCGATGCAGAATTTGAGATAATCAACTAGGATTTGATAATGTGCAGATGTGCCTTAGGTTAGGACTTCGATGTCAATTTCATTTGATATGTTGATGTGTCAAAAGGGGTCATGGGGACTTCCTAGGTGTCCTAGTACGCCTTATCACATGTTAGAACCCATAAGAAGTCCCCATGACCCATTTTGACACATCTGAATGCTCAAGTGTGTCCAAAGGCATCCTACGACCTATTCAGACACACTTGAGCATTCAAATGTGTCAAAATGGGTCATGGGGACTTTCTAGGGATCCTATTATGCCTTATCACATGTTAGGACCCCTAGGAAGTCCCTATGACCCCTTTTGACACATTTGAACCCTCAAGTGTGTCCCAAGGAGTCCTACGACCTCTTTGAACACACTTGAGTATTCAAATGTATCAAAAGGGGTCATGGGGACTTCCAAGGGGTCCTAATATGCCTTATCACATGTTAGGACCCTTAGGAAGTTTCCATGACCCCTTTTGACACATTGGAACCCTCACGTGTGTCCTAAGGGGTCATAGGACCCCTTTAGACACACTTGAGTTATCCAATGTGTTAAAAGGGGTCATGGGGACTTCCTAGGGGTCCTAGTAAGCCTTATTACATGTTAGGACCCCTAGGAAGTCCCCATGACCCCTTTTGACACATTTGAACCCTCACGTGTGTCCTAAGGGGTCATACGACCTCTTAGGACACACTTGAGGGTTCAAATGTGTCAAAAGGGGTCATGAGGATGACCCCTTAGGACACACGTGAGGGTTCAAATATGTCAAAAGGGGTCATGAGGACTTCCTAGGGGTCCTACTACACCTTATCATGTGTTAGGAACCATAAGAAGTCCCCATGACCCCATTCGACATATTGGAACCCTCATGTGTGTCCTAAAGGGTCCTACGACCACTTAAGACACACTTGAGGGTTTAAATGTGTCAAAAGGGTTCACGACAACTTCCTATGGGTCCTAGTATGCCTTATTCCATGTTAGAACCCCTAGGAAGTCCCCATCACTGCTTTTCACATATTTGAACCCTCAAGTGTGTTTGAAGGGGTCATAGGACCCCTTTAGACAAACTTGAGCATTCAAATGTGTCAAAAGAGGTCATGGAGACTTCGTAGGGGTCCTAGTACACCTTATCATGCGTGAGGACCCCTAAGAAGTCACCATGACCCCTTTTGACACATTGGAACCCTCAAGTGTGTCCTAAGGGATCCTATGATCCCTTCGGACACACTTGAGGGTTCAAATGTGTCAAAAGGGGTCATGGGGACTTCCTTGGGGTCCTAGTACACCTTATCACGTGTTAGGACCCTTAGGAAGTCCCGATGACCACTATTGACATATTGGAATGCTCAAGTGTGTCCTAAGGGGTCCTATGACCCATTTAGACACACTTGAGCATTCAAATATTTCAAAAGGGGTAATGGGGACTTTCTAGGGGTCCTACACTACCTTATCACGTGTTAGGACCCATAGGAAGTCCCCATGATCCCTATTGACACATTGGAATGCTCAAGTGTGTCCTAAGGGGTCCTATGACCCCTTTGGACACACTTGAGCATTCTAATGTGTCAAAAGTGGTCATGGGGACCCCTAGGACCCATTAGGACACACTTGAGCATATAACTATGTCAAAAGAGGTCATGGGGACTTACTACGGGTCCTAGTATGCCTTATCACACATTAGGACCCCTAGGAAGTCCCCATGACCCCTATTGACACATTAGAATGCTCAAGTGTTTCCTAAGGGATCCTACAAACCCTTTGGACACACTTGATCATTTAGATGTTTCAAAAGGGTTCATGGGGACTTTCTAGGGGTCCTTGTATGCCTTATCATGCGTTAGGACCCCTAAGAAGTCCCTATGACCCCTTTTGACACATTCGAATGCTCAAGTGTGTCCTAAGGAGTCTGACAACCCCTTCGGACACACTTGAGAATTAAAATGTATCAAAGGGGTCATGCAAACTTCCTAGGGGTTTTAATGTGTGATAAGGTGTACTAGGGCCCCTAGAAAGTCCCCATGACTCTTTTTGACACATTTGAATGCTCAAGTGTGTCTGAAGGGGCTGTAGGACCCCTAAGGGCACACATGAGATTCCAATCTATCAAAAGAGGTCATATAGACTTCCTAGTGGTCCTAACATGTGATAAGGCATACTAAGACCCCTAGGAGGTCCCCATGACCCCTTTTGACACACTTGAATTCTCAAGTGTATCTAAAGGGGTCCTACGACCCCTTCAGACACACTTAAGAGTTCAAATGTGTCAAAAGGGGTCATGGGGACTTCCTAGGGATCCTAACATGTGATAAGGCATACTGGAACCTCTAGGAAGTCCCCATGCTGCCTTTTAATATATTGGATAGCTCAAGTGTGTCCAAAGGTGTCGTAGGACCCCTTCGGACACACTTGAGCATTCCAATGTGTCAAAAGGGGTCATGGGGACTTCCTAGGGGTCCTAACGCATGATCAGGCATACTAGGACCCTTAGAAAGTCCCCATGACCCCTTTTGACACCTTTTAACCATCAAGTGTCTCCTAAAGGGTTGTATGACCCCTTCAAACACACTTGATGGTTCAAATGTGTCAAAAGGGGTCATGGGGACTTCCTAGGGGTCCTAACACATGATAAGGCATACTAAGACCCCTAAGAAGTCCCCATGACCCCTTTTAAAATATTGGATAGCTCAAGTGTGTTTGAAGGGGTCCTACAATCCCTTAGGACACACTTGAGGGTTCCAATGTGTCAAAAGGGGTCATGGGAACTTCCTAGGGGTCCTAATGCTTGATAAGGTGTACTAAGACCCCTAAGAAGTCCTCATGACCCATTTTGACTCATTTGAATACTCAAGTGTGTCTGAAGGGGTTGTAGGACCCCTTAGGACATACTTGAGGGTTCAAATGTGTCAAAAATGGTCATGGGGACTTCTTAGGGGTCCTAACATGTGATAAGGCATACTAGGACCTCTAAGAAGTTTCCATGATCCCTTTTGATACATTAGATACCTCAAGTGTGTTTGAAGGGGTCGTAGGATCTCTTTGAACACACTCAAACATTCCAATGTGTCAAAAGGGGTCATGGGGATTTCCTAGGGGTCCTAACACATGATAAGGCGTACTAGGACCCCTAGAAAGTCCCCATGACCCCCTTTGACACATTTGAACCCTCAATTGTGTCCTAAGAGGTTGTATGACCTCTTCGAACACACTTGAGGGTTCAAATGTGTCAAAAGGGGTCATGTAGACTTTCTAGGGGTCCTAACATGTCATAAGGCATACTAGGACCCCTAGGAAGTCCCCATGACCCCTTTTGACACATTAGATAGCTCAAGTGTGTCGAAAGACATTCTATAACCCCTTAGGACACACTTGAGGGTTCCAATGTGTCAAAAGGGGTCATGGGAACTTCTTAGGGGTCCAAACACATGATAATGCATACTAGGACCCCTATGAAATCCCCATGACCCCTTTTGAAAAATTTGAATGCTCAAGTGTGTCTAAAGGGTTCGTAGGACCCCTTATGACACACTCGAGGGTTCAAATGTGTCAAAAGGGGTCATGGAGACTTCCTAGGGGTCCTAACATGTGATAAGGTGTACTAGGACCTATAGGAAGTCCCCATAACCTCTTTTGATATATTGGATAGCTCAGGTATGTCTGAAGGGGTCATAGGACCCCTTCGGACACACTCAAGCATTCCAATGTGTCAAAAGGGGTCATGGCAACTTTCTAGGGGTCCTAACATGTGATAAGGTGTACTAGGACCCCTAAGAATTCCCCATGACCCCTTTTGACACATTCGATAGCTCAAGTGTGTCTAAAGGGGTCCTACGACCCCTTAGGACACATGTGAGTGTTTAATTGTGTCAAAAGGGGTCATGGGTGTGTGTGTGAAAATTGTACCTGATCTGTAGACACAACACTTCAGTAAAACATTAGAGGTTAGTGATAATCAAAATCGTGCAAAATTGAAAGCTATCTAACCAAGTGATTTACTGCCTTCTAATAGGTGTGAGATTAATGTTCTCAGAATGTAATCGAGATCAGTGACCTAGACGACACCTAAATGAAGGATTTGAATGTAATTGATCTAGATATGAGATTGAATGCAATTAAGCTATTTTTTTTTTGGATTTTATGATGCAATAAGGAATGAAAACTTGATATGAATCTATGCTAGATGAAATTGATATGCTATGAATGCTATTGAAAATTGATATTCAATGCTAATCTAACAATGATATGCAATATGAATGCTAAAATAAGATTGATCTCACAAAGATGTCGATTCACAAGAGCTTTGATTCTTCAATTCCAATTCTCTAGCATGATTGTGCAAAAATATGAGATGCTTGGATGCAAATTTGAGAGATCATTGAGAGATGAATTATGAAGAGATGAGCCTTGTTTTTATAGAAATCCAAGGCTTTGGAGGTGCATGAAAAAAAGCCATAAATCACTCAAATAACTCAGGTTGATTTTTGAGTTATTTTTAAATAAAGGATAATTAACTCACAAAAACATGCAAAAGCTAAGCTTTAACTCAAAATAGAGTTTAGCTTTAATTGATAATTGATAGTTGTTTGCTTTTATGATTGTGCATGTTTTATTTATGAATTAATTTAATAATAAAGTGATTTATTTCCAACTTAACTGTTTTTAAAAATAAAACATTGATTTATGGGTTAATCAATTATTTAATCAAATTTTTATTAAAAACTATATTATTAAATAATGACAACTTGCTTTAATTAATTAAATAAGAATTTAATCAATCATTCATATGATATTTGGATTTATTGTCAAAATTAAATAATACAATTAATAATAGATAGAATTAAATTTAATTACACAATTAAGTGACAAGATATTAAATCTAATTAATTAAATATGAAAATATTCAATTAATCAAACTTTAGGATAAATGTGATTTATCGCCAAATAATCATTAAATTAAAGATAATTAAGATAATTAGGAATATTGCTAGGAATATTCTCCGATGCAGAATTTAAGATAATCAATTATGATTCAATGATGTTTAGATGTGCCTTAGGTTAGGACTTTGATGTCGATTTCATTCGATATGTAAATATAGGATATTAATGAACTTATAGCCCATTTTTGGGGTATTACATTTTGCCCCTCTTTGAATTACTGTGTGAAGCGTAGTGGTTCAAAGATAGTCTGTGTTTGATAAAAATATGAAACTGATGTTTGAAATTGATAATTGATATGAGATAGAAGCTGATTGATATTGATTTGATATGAAGATAATAGGTCCTGAATGATCAAAGATAATGTTCACTATAATAGCAAATGAACCTATGATTGTGAAAAAGTGTCAAAACGCCTGAATCCAAACCTTAGGATTGCAAAGAAGTGAGTGACCCGTTCTAGACTCGATTGTCTTAGCAGAACTAGCAGGTATCACATCTGAATCCTTCAGTTGCCGAAGAACCAAGGAAAGAACACTATGATCCGATGGTTGCAAAAACTGATACAGTTTACAAGATTAGGAGAATACCAGATTGATATGGATCTTGATGAATCTGATATGCCCCAAGTGATGATAGATTTGCCCCGAGCGATGAAAACTTTTGATGAATCAGTGACTAGACGTGATTGTTGTCTTGATCACTGATGAAAGATATTGATAGATTTGATCGATAGAATTTGATTTACAAACTTTGAATGATGTGCAATACCATGCCCCCCTCGGGATTAAAATTGAAATCTGACAAGAAAAGTCAGCGTTATAGTTTAGAAGCATGTTAATTGATTTGAGAAGTGGTTAAACACGTCTGAGAACACATTCTGCATCGTTAGAAGGTCCCAAAAGACCAAGTTTGACTAGGTTTGACCATGAGTTGACCATGGTTGACCAAGTTGAAATTCTGATAGTTTGATGTAAGATAATCAGTTAAGTTGAATACTGGATTTCTGTGATGATTGAAGGTTGATTATGCAAGCAATTAATAATATGAATGATCTCAGATTTGAATTTTGATCCCGAAAAAGGATTCTACTTGCTATTTCATTGGAGGAACCTTCGTGTGGGATGCAGCTCTTGTTAGACTTGAAGATGCGAGTGGAAAATTGTTTAAGCATTGAAGTTCATTTAATCATTGTGAGATCATGCAAACATGCAAAATGCAAAGAGACATGCAAAATGAAATGCAACCTAAGACCTAGGACCTAGTCACTGATCATGTGTCGATTTGTTATGATCATTGAACTTTTAGGTAACCAGATAAATCAATACAATGCCCACTAGCCATGAAACTATAGACATATAAATATCGATTTGTATGCGCAAGAATCAATACAACACCCACTGGTTATACAACCATGGACATATGAATATTGATTTGTATTCGGAATGTTGGATTAGATATAAGCACCAAAGCACAAACGCTAGGATGACCTGAATATCATGTCCATTTTGATATAGCAATTTGTACAAGCATCAAAACATAAACATCGTGATGACCTGAGTATGCCTTGCATTTAACATACACATCAAACAATCAAAAGATCATTCTAAATCTAGTGTGAATTACCCATAGTGACCCTTTATTGTTCACCTCCTTAGGCAAGATCGCGTTTCACAGTAGGAGAAAGAATTTACTTTAAAAAGATAATAGTTAGATCAAACGTTCGTGAATTTTTTGGGTATCAATGGTCGAGGTACGCATGGCCATCCAATTCAAGATAGAGGCTCTTACAGTCGGACACCATTTCAATCCAGAATTTCTAAAGTTGTTAGATTTTCACATACAAGCAGAAGATAAAGAAAAGATTATGCCCCCAGTCATCACCTTCTAAATCCTATAAAGGACATCATCGAAGAGCTTGAAGGGACACAATATGCAAAAATCTCAATGCGAATCAGTAAGCATACAAGGAGATAAAAGCATGAAAAGCACAAATTATTTTTAGTTGAGTTTTGATGTTTGATTGTTGTAGATGCAAAATCCTTTCTGGAGACGAGACAGACAGACAGACTCAACTGGAAGCTTCAAAGGACTCTGACTGGATAGGAAATGTCTAAGATACATGGGAGACCATAGGATATGACATTGATTGCCCCCAAATTTGAACATTGATAGAATACAGACGCTTGAGCTGATTGGTGTACAGACCGACTTATTGAAACCAGGATATGTAGAAACAAACCGGGAGATATGTACAAACTAAAGCAAGACTGAAAGCTGGGAAAGATCAAGATTATGCTGATAGATGGAGCATTTTGGAACAAGTGGCACCCGTTTGCCAGGTTTTCACCATCTTGGTAGAGATTCTATTTTTGCTACCAAGGCACCTGTTTCCAAGTTTTCACCAAGGCACTTTTTTTTTTTCTTTTTTTTTTTTTTTTTTTTAATTTTATGCATCTATGTTGATCTTGAGGAAAGATGGGAGATGGAGGGATGTATACCAATCTATGCTAGATGAAATTGATATGCTATGAATTGATCTATCTAACAATGATATGCAAAGCTATGAAATTCTATGCTATGATATGAAAAATATGCAATTGAAATTGATCTCACAAAGCTTTGAATTCGCAAGTTGATTCTTTCAAGCTCCAATTGTGCAAATTCTCCAAATCTGATATGCTATGATTCCTATAGAGTAAGTTTGCAATTTGCGAGATGCTTGGATGCAAATTTGAGAGATCATTGAGAGATGAATTATGAAGAGATGAGCCTTGTTTTTATAGAAATCCAAGGCTTTGGAGGTGCATGAAAAAAAGCCATAAATCACTCAAATAACTCAGGTTGATTTTTGAGTTATTTTTAAATAAAGGATAATTAACTCACAAAAACATGCAAAAGCTAAGCTTTAACTCAAAATAGAGTTTAGCTTTAATTGATAATTGATAGTTGTTTGCTTTTATGATTGTGCATGTTTTATTTATGAATTAATTTAATAATAAAGTGATTTATTTCCAACTTAACTGCTTTTAAAAATAAAATAATTGATTTATGGGTTAATCAATTATTTAATCAAATTTTTATTAAAAACTATATTATTAAATAATGACAACTTGCTTTAATTAATTAAATAAGAATTTAATTAATCATTCATATGATATTTGGATTTATTGTCAAAATTAAATAATACAATTAATAATAGATAGAATTAAATTTAATTACATAATTAAGTGGCAAGATATTAAATCTAATTAATTAAATATGAAAATATTCAATTAATCAAACTTTAGGATAAATGTGATTTATCGCCAAATAATCATTAAATTAAAGATAATTAAGATAATTAAGAATATTGCTAGGAATATTCCCCGATGCAGAATTTAAGATAATCAATTATGATTCGATGATGTTTAGATGTGCCTTAGGTTAGGACTTTGATGTCGATTTCGTTTGATATGTAGATACAAGATATTAATGAACTTATAGCCCATTTTTGGGGTATTACAATGGGAACTTCCTAGGGTTCCTAACATATAATAAGGCATACTAGGACCCCTAGGAAGTCCCCATGACCTCTTTTGACACATTCGAATGCTCAAGTGTGTCCAAAGGGGTCATAGGACCCCTTAGGACACACTTGAGGGTTCAAATGTGTCAAAAGGGGTCATGGGGACTTCCTATGGGTCCTAATGTATGATAAGGTGTACTACGACCCCTAGGAAGTCCCCATAACCCCATTTGACATATTTGATTGATCAAGTGTATCCGAAGGTGTTGTAGGACCCCTTAGCACACACTTGAGGTTTTAAATGTGTCAAAAAGGGTCATGGGGACTTGCTAGGGGTCCTAATATGTGATAAGGGATACTAGGACCCCTAGGAAGTCCCCATGACCCATTTTGACAAATTTGAGTACTCAAGTGTGTCCGAAGGGGTCCTACGACCCCTTCAGAGACACTTGAGCATTCAAATGTTTCAAAAGGGGTCATGGGGACTTCTTAGGGCCATAACGTGTGATAAGGCATACTAGCAACCGTAGAAAGTCCCTATGACCCCTTTTGACACATTTAAACCCTCAAGTGTGTCTGAAGGGGTCCTCCATAACCCCTTTTGACACATTTGAATTTTCAAGTGAGTCCGAAGAGTTCTTATGACCCCTTCGGTCATGCTTGAGGGTTAAAATGTGTCAAAAGTGGTCATGGGGACTTCCTAAGTGTCCTAACGCATGATAAGGCGTACTAAGAACCCTAGGAAGTCTCCATGACCCCTTTTGACACATTAGAACCCTCAAATGTGTCGTAAGGGGTCATAGGACCCATTAGGACATATTTGAGGGTTCTAATGTGTCAAAAGGGGTCATGGGGACTTCCTAGGGGTCCTAACATCTGATAAGGAATACTAGGACCTCTATGAAGTCCCCATGACCCCTTTTGACACATTTGAACCCTCAAGTGTGTCTGAAGGGGTCGTAGCACCCCTTAGGACACACTTGAGAGTTCTAATGTGTCAAAAGGGGTCATGGAGACTTCCTAGGCATCTTATTACGCCTTATCACATGTACTAGGACCCCTAGAAAGTCTGCATGACCCCTTTGATACATTTTAATGCTCAAGTGTGTTCGAAGGGGTCATCAAACTCCTTAGGACACACTTGAGCATTCAAATGTGTCAAAAGGGGTCATAGGGACTTCTTAGTAGTCTTAATGCATGATAAGGCATACATGGACCCCTAGGAAGTCCCCATGAACCCTTTTGAAACATCTAAATGATCAAGTGTGTCTGAAGGGTTTGTAGGACCCTTTAGGAAACACTTGAGCATTCTAATGTGTCAATAGGGGTCATGGAGACTTCCTAGGAGTCCTAATGTGTGATAAGGCATACTAGGACCCCTAGTAAGTCCCCATGACCTCTTTTGACATAGTTATATGCTCAAGTGTGTCCTAATGGGTCCTAGGGGTCCCCATGACCACTTTTGATACATTGGAATGATCAAGTGTGTCCAAAGGGGTTGTAGGACCCCTTAGGACACACTTGAGCATTCCAATGTGTCAATAGGGGTCATAGGGACTTCCTATGGGTCCTAACATGTGATAAGGCAGTGTAGGATCCCTAGAAAGTCCCCATTACCCCTTTTGAAACATTTGAATGCTCAAGTGTGTCTAAAGGGGTCGTAGGACCCCTTAGGACACACTTGAGAATTTCAATATGTCAATAGTGGTCATCGGGACTTCCTAAGGGTCCTAACATGTGATAAGGTGTACTAGGACTCCAAGGAAGTCCCCATGACCCCTTTCAACACATTTGAACCCTCAAGTGTGTTTGAAGGGATCATAGGATCCCTTAGGACACACTTGAGGGTTCTAATGTGTCAAAAGGAGTCATGGTGACTTCTTAGGGGTCCTAACGCATGATAAGGTGTACTAGGACCCCTAGGAAGTCTCCATGACCCCTTTTGACACATTTGAATGCTCAAGTTTGTCTGAAGGGGTCCTACGACCCCTTCAGACACACTTGAGGGTTCAAATGTTTAAAAAGTGGTGATGGGGACTTCCTAGGGGTTCTAACATGTAATAAGGCATACTAGGACCCATAGGAAGTTGCCATGAACCCTTTTGACATATTTGAACCCTCAAGTGTGTCTTAAGTGGTCGTAGGACCCTTTAGGACACACATGAGGGTTCCAATATGTTGAATGGGGTCATGGGGACTTCCTATGGTTCCTAACACATGATAAGGCGTACTAGGACCCCTAGGAAGTCGTCATGACCCCTTTTGACACATTTGAACCCTTTTGACACATTAGAACCCCTAGGAAGTCCCCATCACCACTTTTTAAACATTTGAACCCTCAAGTTTGTCTGAAGGGGTCCTACGACCCCTTCAGACACACTTGAGGGTTCAAATGTTTAAAAAGCGGTGATGGGGACTTCCTAGGGGTTCTAACATGTAATAAGGCATACTAGGACCCATAGGAAGTTTCCATGAACCCTTTTGACACATTTGAACCCTCAAGTGTGTCTTAAGTGGTCGTAGGACCCTTTAGGACACACATGAGGGTTCCAATATGTTGAATGGGGTCATGGGGACTTCCTATGGTTCCTAACACATGATAAGGCATACTAGGACCCCTAGGAAGTCGTCATTAATATATATTTTATATAATAACATCCTATATATATATATATATATATATATATATATATATATATATATATATATATATATATATATATATATATATATTAAAATATAAACTGTATAGATCAAAATATTTAAATTGTATGTCAAAAGAGGTTACTGAGACTTCCTAGGAGTCCTAGTATGCCTTATCATGAGTTAGGACCCCTAGGAAGTCCCCATGACCCCTTTTGACACATTGGACACACGTGAGGGTTCAAATGTGTCAAAAGGGGTCATGACGACTTCCTAGGGGTCATGGGGACTTCCTATGGTTCCTAACACATGATAAGGAGTACTAGGACCCCTAGGAAGTCGTCATGACCCCTTTTGACACATTTGAACCCTCACGTGTGTCCAATGTGTCAAAAGGGGTCATGGGGACTTCCTAGGGGTCCTAACTCATGATAAGGCATACTAGGACTCCTAGGAAGTCTCGGTAACCTCTTTTGACATACAATTTAAATATTTTGATCTATACAGTTTATATTTTAATATATATATATATCTATATATAGGATGTTATTATATAAAATATATATTAATATAGAATTATATATATATATATATATAATACATATTAAAAAATATATAATATATACATATATATATATATATATATATATATATAGAGAGAGAGAGAGAGAGAGAAGGGAAAGGGCAGAGAGAGAGATAAAGAGAGAGAGAGAGCGTGGGGTGGGGGTTGTAAGGTGTTTTAACATGTCCTAGGACCCATTAATGGGTCCTACGACCCCTTATGACACCTTATGACCCATTATGATGCCTAAGAGTACATCTTAGGGGTTGTGTGTGTGAATTTTGTACCTAGCTGTAGACACAACACTTCAGTAAAATATTAGAGGTTAGCAAAAACCAAAATCTTGCAAATAATTGAAACTATGCTAACTAGGTGATTTACTACCTTCTAGTAGGTGCGAGTATGATGTTCTTAGATTGGAATCGAGATCAGTGACAATGCAACACCTAAATGAAGGATTTGAATGCAAAGAGTGAAAACTATATGAATGCAGATTTATTCTATATTTTTGTATTTTCTGTGCAATATTATGAAAAATTGTATGAATCTAAGCTAATGTGAATGGAATTGAGAGTGAATACATATTTAATCTAAGAATGCTATGAATGAGTATAAATATGAAACTATGTAAAAGCTATGATCAACTATGAAAGATCTCACAAATTGCTTGTCACAAGTGCTCAATCCTTCGATCACCAATTCACTAGAGTAATTGTGCAAATTCGAGTGTTGATAATTATGAAGAGCTGAGCCTTGATTTTATAGAAATCCAGGGCTTTGAGGATGCAAGAGAAAAGCCATAAATCACTCTTGATAAACTCAGGTTGATTTTTGAGTTATCAGGAAATTAGAGATAATTAACTCACAAAAATCATGCAAAAGTAGTCTTTAACTCAAAATAGAGTTTTAGATAAAATTTCAACTCATCATCAGATGTTGCGTTTCAATTTTAAAATTGATTGTTAATTTCTAGTTGCCCTCTTTTCTGATTGTGCATGATTTAATTATAAATTAAAAATAAAGTGATTTATTGTCAACTTAACTGATTTTTGAAATAAAACAATTGATTTATGGGTTAATCAATTATTAAATCAAACTTTATCCAAAAACTATATTATTAAATATTGACAACTGACTTTAATTAATTAAATAAGAATTTAATCAATTAGTCATAAGATTTTATATTTATTGTCAAAATTAAATAATACAATTTAAGAATAATTTAATTAAATCCAATTAAATAATTAAGTGGCAGTATTAAATCTAATTAATTAAATATTCAGAATATTCAATTAATCAAACTTTAGGATAAATAGGATTTATCGCCAAATAATATTTAATTAAAGATAATTAGATAGATTAGGAATATTTAGGAAATATTCCCCGATGTAGAATTAAGAATAAAATCAATTAGGCTTCGATAATGTGCAGATGTGCCTTAGGTTAGGACTTCGATGTCGATTTCATTTGAATTGAAGATGTAGGAGGTTAATGAACTTATAGCCCATTTTTGGGGTATTACATTTTGCCCCTCTTTGAATCACTGTGCAAAGCGTAGTGGTTCAAAGAATAGTTTGTGTATGATAAATGTGTATAAAACTGATTTGATTTGAAAAATTTGAAAGATTAACCGATTGAAAGATTTAAAGATTCAAGATTTAAGATTTAGGTTCTCAGTGACCAAAGATAATGTCAACTATAGAAACAATGAACCAATGATTACGAAAAAGTGCCAAAATGCCTGATTCTAAACCTTATGATTGTGAAGAAGTGAGTGACCAATTCCAAACCTCAATGTCCTTGTATGAATCATATTGGTATCACATCCTGAACCCATGAGTTACGAAGAAACAAGGAAATGACACAGATGAACTGATGGTTACAAAAAGCTGATACAATTTACAAGATAGATTTAGGATACCAGATTGCAATAGATTTGCCCCAAGCGACGGGGACTTTAGATGAACCAGTAACTAGATGTGATTGTTGTCTTAATTACTGACGAAAGATTTGATTGACAAAATTAAGTTACAAACTTGAATGATGTGTAATACCATGCCCCCTTCGGGATAAAAATTGAAATTTGACAAGAAAAGTCAGTGTTATAGTTTAGAAGCATGTTAATTGATTTGAGAAGTGGTTATATACGTTTGGGAATGCTTTCTGCATTGTTTAGAGGTCCTGGAGACCAAGTTTGACTAGGTTTGACCATGGTTGACAAAGTTGAAATTTTGATAGTTTGATATAAGATAATTAGTTAAGTTAAATTATGGATTTCTATGAAGATTGAAGGTCTATTATGCAAGTAGTCAGACATCCTGGGTCCAAAAAATTTAAATCACAATTTTGACATAGTAAATGATCTCAGATTTCAACTTTGATCCCGAAAATGGGTTCAGAACATTGAAATTAGCTAGGGGTGTAATTTTTTGTGGAAAACGGAGCGCTTTTGAAAATTAGGTCAAAAGCTATATAAAGGTCAGATGGGTCATTTTCAATTCATTGTTCACCGTTGACTTTTGAAACCTTATGGAGCCCTCTGAGTGAGAAAATGGCAGAAATGAAGGTACCTTTTTGTTCCCATCGATTTGAGCTTAGCCGCAAATATCAGAGACCTCGAAAGTATGGACATCTAGTAGGTGGACCTCTGTGCCTCTCTGAAAATTTAATTTTTGCATGTTTTTAGTATGTTTAGGTCATCTTTCATACATTTTTTATTTTGAAATCTTGCATGTATGAAAGATCATACAACTGTCCTCTGTGACTCATACAAATTTTCAATTTTATTTCCTTTATCATATGAGAACCCCCCAAGAATCATATGAGAGGGACCCAAGAGGCGTACGACATTTCACCAGGTCCCTCCTCTATCATACGGGAAGCCTTAGAAACTTGTATCACTATGCTTTGTCGTATGATACCCTATAGAAACTCATATGAGTTTCAGTGCCAGTTTGAATTATTGTATGGGAAACAGTGAGCTTAAAACTCCATCTTAGGTCAAAATTTTTGAGTTTCTGATTTCTTAGGCCAATTGTTGAGCTTTGATTGTACCTTCTAAGATAGTGAACTATTCAATTTTTGTACTGTTAGCCTATTTTTCAACCAAATTACTGATAGGATTCCCTATTTTTGTATTGTGTAGGCTACATATCCTGATGTTCATGTGCGCATTTCTCATCCTGCTACTCAGAGACTCTACATATCACTGCCTGACCCTATGAGGGTACATCTTGCTTCTTGCAGGTTTGAGTATCTGATCTGGTTACCTAAGATTAGGGTAAACCATGGACTGTTGACTGCCTTGATAGAGAGGTTTCATTCTGAGACCCAAACTTTCCACTTGCCAACTGGAGAGATCATTGTCACACCTAAGGATGTGTATAGGATTCTGTGTATACCATTCCATGGTCAGCATCTTGATTACGTGAGTTTGAGGAACTCAGGTTTACTAGCATTCAGACATCTTTTCAGAGATGATACACAGTTGACTGCTTCTATTTCTTGGGAGACCTTGGTATAGTGCTATAGGCAGACCCATAGACTGGAGTGTATTATTGCTGGGATGATAGGAGGCATCATTATGTCTGACCATCAGCAGAATAGTCTATTGATGGGCTGGGCCCCAATGGTGGCATGGTTGATGGCTACTCCTGAGTTAGCTTGGGGTCAGTGCATGCTTGCACATATGTTCTCTGAGATGCATGAGATCATGTATTAGGAGGGAAATTCTTTTGCCTCTGGTGCTTTAGTTCTTTAGATATGGGCCTGGGAGCACATCCCAGTTTGTAGACTAGTGTGTTAGTTGCAGCGCCAGCCATAGGAGCTGGTGATTTATACTTATTTAAGTTATGTTACACAGGTCTACATGGGCCACACAGAGTACTTCAGATGGTGCCTTGATAATATGAATTTTGTAGTATGGAGACCGTATCTGCTTATAGAGGCCTAACCTATTGCTAGAGAGTAGTTCAGTTATTTTTGTCAGAGTTGTGTATTGATTGGGTGGTCCATATCTATTATAGAGAAATTCCTTATTACCAGGGTTTGGAGGTAGTATGGCATCATCCAAGATGCACCATAGGAGCACCCTACCTATGCATGGCTTCTAAGAGAGCTTGGATTAGGATGGGGCCCTCGGCTATCATATACTTTATGTACACATGAGTATATTGGTATAGTCGGTAGAGACTGGGATTATATAGCAGATGTGGTAGATGCTGGCATCGTAGATGGTTTCATTGGATGGCTTTTAGAGAACCTGATATATAGGTTCTCAGATCTGATAGAGTTGATTCATTCCATGGAGGAGGCCATGGATGTTACAGGTGCCCTAGCAGGTCAAGGACAGAGGCATGCACAGGCACAAATACCCTAGTCTACACCTCCTAGGCCAAGAGCAGTGGTGACACCATAGAGACTAGTTGGACATAGTAGACCACCTCCTCATATGACTAGTTCTTTAGCAGGTAGATCAGTAGGTACTTCTAGGAGATACACTAGAGGGGAGAGTGGCACCTTGGGTAGTGTGGGAACATCAGATGAGGTAATTGTAGCTGAGCAAGTTGTAGGTGGTGACGGTCCTGATCCATTATAAGAGGATACTAGCTTTGATCTTGGTGCAGAGGTTGGATGTCATAAGGCACAGAGAGTAGAGACCACGGAGCAGCCTAATGTAGATACTGAGATGCTGACAGTCGATATAGATCCTAGTGTACCACTTACTCCACAAGAGATTATTAGATGATTGAGATTATAGATCAGGGACCTAAAAGTACAAAGTGCTCACTGGGAGGAGAGATTTCTTGAGGTAGATAAACAACAATCTGAGCTTCGTGAGAAGGTTCATAGATTACAGATAGAGGTGACACATCAAACCTCATGATCTACCCATTATGTTTTTGCATACTATGTTGTTGTCCTAGTTGCTCAAAGAGTTTCCATGTTTTCTTAGTATATGATAGCATCAGAGGGAGCTAGAGCACCTAGAGCTAAGGCAGTGCTTGATGCACCACCACCTCCACCAGATGAAAAGGATTAGGCAGACAGCTGATCTGTCATGATATGTTCTGATATTTTTGCTCTTTTGATTTTGATACTATTCTGACTTCTGATAGCTCACATGAGCTCATTCTTTTGTATACTATGCCAGTAGTGCACCCCTGACTAGTTCGAGTTTTATGATATGAGATCAAGATTTTTGGTTGTGACTTCATGTGTACTTGTCATGTTTTTTATTTATGATGATATCATGTGATGTAAATGCCATGAGTAGAGTAGAATGTATGTATGGATTTTTTCAATGCAATGGTGTCTTTCAAATGTATGAATATTATGCAAATGTGATTGATTATGGAAAGTATATGTATGGAAATGTATGGAATGCAATAGATGGAATGAATGATTATGAATATGTAATGTAAATGCAACGATACACATGCTATGTTTTGCAGGTATTGATGAAGACAAGTACTCAGTCTTATGTCAAAAAGGATGTTTAAACCTAGGATTGTGACTACTTGTGGTTCTGTGAGGAAACCTTCATGTGAGATTCAAATCTTCATTTTCAATTTAAGTATAGTTTTTAGAAGAATTGTTGAAGATTTTCAAGCAATTTGTGAGATCATGCAATCATGCAAAGTGTAAAATGACATGCAAAATGAGATGCAAACTAAGACCTAGGAGCTAGTCATTGATCATGTGTCGGTCATTTGTCATCATTGAATTTTTAGGTAACCAGATAAATCAATATAACGCCCACTAGTTATGAAACTATAAACATATGAATATTGATTTGTATGCACAAGAATCAATACAATACCCACTAGCTAGACAACCATGGACATATGAATATTGATTTTATTTTCAGAATGTTGGATTAGATATAAGCACCAAGGCACAAATGCCAGGATGACCTGAATATCATGTCCATTTTGATATAGCAATTTGTATAAGCATCAAAACATAAACATTGTGATTACCTGAATACGCCCTTCAAACAAACACATCAAATAGTGAAGAGATTATTCTAAATCTGGTGTGAATTACCTGTAGTGACCCTTTATCATTCACATCCTTAGGAAAGATTGTGTTTCACAGTAGTAGAAAGAAATCACTCAAAAAGACAATAGTTAGATCAAACTTCTTTGAATTTTCTGGGTATCAATGGTCAAGGTACTCATGGCTATCCAATCTGAGATGGAGGCTCTTACAGACGGACACCATTTCAATCCAAAATTTCCAAATTTGTTAGATTTTCACATACAAGAAGAAGACAAAGAAAAGATTATGCCCCCAATCATCACTCTCTAAATCCTGTAAAGGACATCATTGAAGACCTCGAAGGAACACAATATGCAAAAATCTCAAAGCGAATCAGTAAATATACAAGGAGATAAAAGCATGAAGAAGCATAGATTATTTTCGATTTGTGTTTGATTGCATTGTTGTAGATGCAAAATCCTTTCTGGAGAGGAGACAGATAAACAGACTTAGATGAAGCTTCAAAGGACCCTGACTGGCTATGACACGTCTAAGATACTAAGGACTATAGGTTATGACTTTGATTGCCCCCAATTTTGAAACATTGATAGGGTATAGACGCTTGAACTGATTGGTGTATAGACTGACTTATTGAAAACACGAATATGAAAAAAAACTAAGAAATATGTACAAACTAAAGAAAGACTGAAAACTAGGAAAGACCAAGATTGCACTAATATATGGAGTGATTTGAACAAGTGGCACCCATTTGCTAGGTTTTCACCATCTTGGCAGAGATTCTATTTTTGCTACCAAGGTGCCTATTTCCAGGTTTTCACCAAGGCACTTTTTCTTTTTCTAATTTTTTTGTATTTTTCATTTTTTCAATTTTTTTTTTACTTTTGATATTTTTGTGAATCATCAAGGCACCCATTGCTAGGTTTTCACCAAGATGTTCATTTTTTTAGGACTTTTTCAGATTTTTAAGATTTTTTTCAGGACATTTTACCATACACTAAATGCCTTAGGCATAGAATTTATTCAGATGGAGA
The DNA here is from genome assembly GCA_027943335.1 of Chamaecyparis obtusa. Classification (NCBI taxonomy): domain Eukaryota; kingdom Viridiplantae; phylum Streptophyta; class Pinopsida; order Cupressales; family Cupressaceae; genus Chamaecyparis; species Chamaecyparis obtusa. Next base: position 383,489 of record BSBK01006302.1, read on the forward strand.
ATATTGATTGGTTCTCAGAGTTGTTCTCCTTTAGTCATTGAGAGTTTATAGGCTCAAGAGCCAAAAGTAGCAGTGATTACAAAGGAACCCAGCTAGTTGGGTTCAAACTTCCCCTTGTGTTCTCGATGTGATTGATTTTTAGGATTCTCTCTCAAGACTAGATCACCAACCTAAAATTCTTTGTGTCTGACTTTCTTGTTGTAACCTCTAGACATTCTTTTCTGATACACTCTGAGATGATCATACGTTGCTTGTCGGTTCTCATCTAGTAGTTCAAGTTCTTGCAACCTAGATACTCTGTAGTCATCATTAGTTACTAGACCATGCATTCTAATTCTTAGTGATGGGATTTCAACCTCAATAGACAATATCGCTTTAGAACCATAAACTAAAGTGAATGGAGTAGCCCCAGTGGGTGTTCTAATACTTGTTCTGTAGGCCTAGAGAGCTAGATTGATCATGAGATGCCAGTCTCTTCCTGTCTTATTAACTATATGGTGTAAGATTTTGAATAGATTCTTGTTAGAAGCCTCTACTTGTCCATTCCCTTGAGGATAGTAGATAGATGAACAATATTGTGTAATCTTGAATTTGGCACATAGATCACCTAAGTCTCTATTCTTGAATTGTCCACCATTATCTGTGACTATAGAATGTGGAATACCATACCGACATATGATGTAGTTCAAGATGAACATAGATATTTTTTTTCTAGTTTCTTGTGTCAAAAGGACTGCTTTTACCTATTTTGTGAAATAATCTATAGCTGTGATTATATGGGTATGTCCATTAGAAGAATGAGGATGTATGGCTCCTATAATATCAAAGGCCCATTGGTGAAAAGGCCATTGTGTAGTAAAGGGAATTAGATCTCTCCCTGGAGCATGAATTAAATTGCCATGCACTTGGCACTTTTGATAGTTCTTAGCAAACTTGATAGACTCTTTCTCCATTTTTGGCCAATAGTACCCAACCCTAATAAGCTTTCAGGTGGGTGTTAAACCATTTGAGTGTGAACCACAAATACCATCATGGACTTCCTCTAATGCATGTTGAGACTCTTCCCATTCTAAAAATCTAAGTAGCATACCATCTAGACCTTGTTTGTACAGATTGTGACCAATGATGACATATTGAGAGGCATTTCAGATAAGGTATCTCTTTTCATGGCGGTTAAAGGTATTGGGAATGATTTGGTCTTTGAGATAGGAGAATAGGTTTTTATACCTGGATGAATCATGACCAACAATGGTGCATATCATGCGGGTTTCAGAGGAATCATATGCAGGATAAGATAGTGCTTCCACCAGGAACTCATAGCGTAGCTCATGTTCAGGCTGCTGTAATAAAGTAGATAATGTTGCCATTGCATCGGAAATCTTATTCTCTGTTCTAGGTATTTTCTCAAATGTGATAGATATGAAGTATTTATTTAGATCTTCTACCATTCTCTTGTATGGAACGAGCTTTTCATCCTTCATTTGATACACATCATTGACTTGATGGATTACAAGTTGTGAGTCTCCATGAATGTGTAACTTAGTCACTCTCCACTCAATTGCTAGTTTCATACCATTAAGAAGGGCTTCATATTGAAAAATATTATTTGTGCAAGGGAACTTTAATCTGAATGATTTGGGTATTGAGTACCCTTGAGGAGTGATAAATAATATGCCTACTCTGGATCCATTTTATGTATAGGAGCCATCAAAGAACAATTCCCATTCTCTAGAAGAAAGATTCATGATAGAGGATTCTAGAAATTCCATTTTCATTGGTGGGTCATCAAACAAAGGTGCATCTGCTAACTGATCAGCAATAACTTGGCCTTTAATAGCTTTTCTTTCAACATATTCAATGTCAAATTCTCTTAAGAGAATGACCCATTTGGCTAATCTACCCGTGAGGGTAGCTTTGCTTAGTAGGTACTTTAGTGGATCAATCTTAGCTACTAAATGCATGGTATGAGCCAACATATAATGTCTTTGTTTCTATGACACAAAGATCACATCTAGACAAGCCTTTTCAATCATAGAATAGTTCTTTTCATATGCCACCAATGTTATACTCATATAGTATATAGCTATTTCCTTCTTGTTCTCATCATGTTGTGCTAGTAATGCCCCCAGTGATGTATCTGTAGCGGAGACATATAAGATCAGAGGCTTCCCTTGAATGGGAGGCATCAAGATAGGAGGATTTGATAGATATTTCTTGATATGATTAAAATTCTTTTCACATTCTTTGCTCCATGCAAAGGTCACACCTTTATGTAATGTCTTTGTAAAAGGTTGTGATATGTCTGCTAGCTGAGATATGAAGCATCTGATAGATTGTACTTTCCCTTGTAATTTTCTCATTTGACTAATATTCTTCGGGGCTTGCATCTCCATTATAGCATTTACTTTAGCTGGATCAATTTCAATGCCCTTCTTTGAAACTATGTATCCTAAGAGCTTTCCAAAAGTGACACCAAAAGCACACTTCTTAGGATTTAGTCTGAGACTAAATTTTTCCATTCTATCTAGTATCTTGCTCAAGTCATTTAGATGTTTAGCTCTAATCATAGATTTTGCTAAAGTATCATCAACATAATCCTCTATAGTTCTATGCATCATGTCATGAAAAATAGATGTCATGGCTCTTTGATATGTAGCACCAACATTCTTAAGCCCAAATGGCATGACATTCCAATAGAAGGTACCCCATGCAGATGTAAAAGTAGTTTTCTCTTGATCCTCTGGAGCAATTTTTATTTGATTATATCTAGAAAAATCGTCCATTAAAGAATACATCTCAAAGCCCGCAGTCATGTCCACTATCATATCAATGTTAGGTAGTGCAAAATTATCCTTAGGGCATGCTTTATTCACATCTCTAAAATCTATGCATACTCTATTGATTTGTTTGGTTTTGAAACAGGTACAATATTAGATATCCATTCAGCATAATCAATAACATGGATGAATCTGGCTTTTAGTAGCTTCTCTAATTCAACTTTTACCAAGAGTGCAACATGAGGATGCATCTTTCTCAATTTTTGCTTAACAGGTTTGACATTTGGAGCTATAGATAAATGGTGCATTATAAGATCAGGATCCAACCCTAGCATATCTAGGTATTTCCATACAAATTTGATCTTCTTTTCTATTAGGAATGTTGTAAATTTTTGCTTCTCTTCTTCTGATAAAGATTGTGCTACATGGATCAACTATGGTTCCTCTACTGTTCCCAAGTTGATAGATTGAATGGGCTCAATTAGAACTGGAGATATGTCCTATAAATGACTTGAAAGGACATCAAATATCTCATCCTTAGGCCCCTCAGAGAGGTTTTCACCTTCGGCTACATCTTTTATTTTTACTTTTGTAGGTTCTGAGACTGCCACAAAGTGGTTTTCACCCTCATAACTCCTTTTCTTTTTATTCTTATTCTTATTTTTCTGACTAAGATACTTGATGTCTAATTCCATCATGCTAACACTTGGTTCACTAATGGAAGTCCTCATAGGATCAACTACATTGAGGTAGCAAGAAAGGGCATAGTCATTGGGAAAGGTATAAATACCTTGGCTCATATTTGTAGAGGTTTGGTCAAGAAGTTTAGGATTTTGGATAGTCAAAGTCATGAAAGATTTTGAAATAGTGTTTATAGATATGGATCTATCATCATTGGTCCTAACCTAATGGTCGAGTTCAAAGGTGATATTACAACTTAAGACATTCAATTCATGAGTAGGCTCAATGTCATTATGGAAGTCCATTTCAGCCATCGATGGATCAGACTCAATAAGTTCATCATTTCACTCTAGACTTACATTGGGTTTAGGTATATATTGGTGAATAACATCAACATGTTTTTCTGTAATAAGCTCATCTTCTTCTAGAATGGCTCCCCATTCATAGTCATTAGATTCTTCATCTATGCCTCTAGGAAATCTAAGAACATGAGTAAAGTCAAGATGAATACCCCAAGAAGGGTTACCCTCAGATTTTGATTTGAATTCATACTCATGGGAATCTATCTCAGAATAACTACCACCTTCCTCTTTTTCTATTTGACTGTCTTCGAGATTAGCTAGTTCTTGTGTTGCAAATATCTCTTTCTCTATAGTAGGTTCTTGTGTTTCTACTACATTAATTCTTTTTATTGGATCATCTTCAACTTCAAGGAGGTCTTTTATTTCTTTAGGAAAATTATCATAAGGAATGAGATCTTTAGTGGTGTCTGAATCATTACTATCAGATTGTTTTGTTGTTTCTCCCTTTAGTTGATTTGTTGTGGATGGCTCAATCTGTTCTAAGACATGTGGGGAGTTCTTGCTAAGATAGAAAGGTTTCTTCTTAGATCCTAGACCTGTTGTATTCTTGTTTTCTTGGCCACGATGGTCAAGAGGTGATAGAAGACCTTTACCCTGTAGTTCTAGTGGTCCTTTTCCAATATATCCCATTTTTGTGATCAATTTGTCTCCTAGACCATATGACTTAGAAGGGATATTCGGTATTTTAGCATCACATTTTTGAACCACTTGAGATTTGGGTTCATCTTTGTATAGCCATGCAAGCATAGCTTAATCCTCTTCAAACTCCTATTTAGATACTTGTTCTACAACAAAATTTCCTTTATATGCTCCAAGAGGTTCTTTAGATTCTAGTTTGGACTGTTTCAGAGTTTGTCCATAAGACTTAGGCGAGATAGGGAGAGATGTCAAAGATAAGATTGGCTCTATAGTATATTCTCCCATACCATTTTCTTTGATCTTAACCTCTTTAGCAATGTCTTCCATCTTGGATGTTGAAGCAACATCTAGCTGCTTAGTGGAAGATTTTCTATTATTAGGAACAAGTTTATCAACACTCTCTTTCAATGTATTGCAAGTTGTATATAGATGAGATGGGATCGTCACCTCTACTCCTTCATAAGGGAATTTCAAACACTAATGGTATGTAAAAGGGATAGCTTTCATTTCATGTATCCAGGGTCTCCCTAGAAGGATATTTTAAGCCAAAGGTAGATCAAGAAATTGACATATAGTATCTTTGATGACAGGACCTACTCTGATAGGTAAGACAATTGTTTCTTTGGAAGATCTTTCTTGCTCATCATATGCTTTGATAGTTATCTTCTTTCTAGGATCAATGGTCATTTATGAAAATCCCAATTGTGTAATCAAGCTAAAAGAAGAAATGTTTAGACCAGCACCCCCATCTATCAACACACATTTGACACGATGGTTTTGGATCAAGACTTCAATATGCAAGGGCTGGTTATGTGGATGGTTCAAGGAGTTATCATCTTCCTCTGAAAAGGAAATATACTATGGAGAGGTAAGATGACCAGCCATAGTCTAGAATCTATCTAAATCAAGGTTATCAGGAACATTGGATCTAAGTAGAGCTTTGTCGAGAATGGTTCTACGAGCTAGAGATATCCGAAGAAACTCAAACATGGAGATTTTTGCATTTGTGTGTTGGAGTTGTTGGACAATACTATATGAAGTAGGCCTTGTGTCTTTAGGATTTGGAGATTTAGATGTAGCCTTCTGTTTAGAAGCAGATGAAAGATTGAAAGGCACCTTAGGGACATTGGATGAATATGGTATTTGTCCTTGTAGGTGTGCCTGAGCTTGTGATCAAGTAACTGCATTAGCTAATTGATTTTCTCTATCTTTTCTTACAACTGTGATGACATTACAACACTCAGATAGACATGGTTCAACCATATTGATGATAGCATTGTTTCCAGAGTATGCACAATTGACTTTAACACTCATATTAGGATGAGAAGAAGAATCTTCTTTTCCATATTTAGGAAATGGTTATGTGAATGTTGTATGATCATTATTGCTCTTATGATTGTCAATCACGATATCTCCATTATCAATTTTATCTTGTATGATGTGCTTCAAGCGAACGCAGTTATTAGTCTTATGACCTTTATTGCAATGGAATTCATAGAAATCATTCTCTCTCCACCATTTTGGTTTAGGTTCAAGATCAAAGACTTTTATCTCAGGCAAGTAGATGATTTTGTTCACCAATAGATTTTTCATTGCAGATTCCAAGGATTCTCCAAGAGGAGTGAATTTGCAATTAGGATCTGTAGCCCAAGGTTTATAATTAGATGACTTTTTGCTAGACTCTGTTGCTTTAGCTTTGGAAGCTTTGATGGCTTGGGTGCCAATAGTGAGATTGAAAGTAGGTGCCTTAGATGGGGCATGAATATTATCAACAATGCCATCTATGACAATGCCTTTATTCTTGTTCTAGTTTATGTTTTTGTCTTTAGAACTAGATCAAGATTCATACTTGTCCTTTTGAAGTGTGATGTCTCCTTTTTTCACAAGTACTTTCTCAATTTTGATCACATTATCTACCATCTTATCAAAAGATGTATGATTTTGCATTTATAAAGGGTAGTTGATTTCTAGAACAAGATTGTTGATGAAGATTTCCAGCTTCTCAATTTGTGGAATGGGTCTAGCATATAGAGAAAATTTCTTCCTTCATCTCTTGAGAAATGTTAGGAATGGATCACCTAGATATTGTTTCAGATTGTAGATGTCGATCATGGTGACTAGATGTTGAATATTGTAGGAGTATTGTTGATAGAACAGTTTGATTAACTCCTTAAAAATTTTGATAGTTGGAGGCATTCTAGAGAACCAATGAATGGCTGCTCCTCCCAAAGATCGAGGGAAAAGATGCATTAAGTAAGTTGGTTTGTGCATGAACTCCATAGATTGAGTACAAAATTCTCTGACATGATCTTGAGGGTTAGAGTTTCCATCATACTTATCATATTTAGGCATCTCCACTCTTTTAGGGAATGGAGGCATGTACAAGTCTTTATCAAATGGAAAAGGGCATAGAGCTTTCCTTGGAGAACTCCTTAGGTTCCTTTTCTTTTTCAAGTTTTTTAAGTTTGACTTGCATGGCATGCATCTATTTCATCATAGCTATGATAGGAGTCTGTTCCTTATGCATGATGATATCTTCAACATTAAATTTGGGAGGAAGTTTAGCTCCTTGATGAGCTAACTCTAGAAAATATGCCTCTGTGTCTTCTTTCAAGAAATGCCTCATCATTCTCTTGAAGTCATCATCATTTTGGTATCAAGCAATTTCAGAAGGTGTAGGTTCTTGATCCATATCATATTGAGAGTGATGTCCTTGGGACCTATGTTGTGTTCTTCCATGAGACATGTTAGGATTTTTAGGACTCCTTGGATTAGATTGAGGTGGATTTTGTTGATTACCTCTGTGAGTTGATGGAGGGGGTATATAACTAGTTTTCAATCAAAAATTTCCCAAACCATCATCTTCGTAAAGACCAAAATTATAGAGTTTCTCAAGAGTTGGACCTATATGAGTAGAAAAAGTTGTGGTGTTAAGTGCTTCTCTAGATTTATTATGTGAGGAAGCTCTAGTTTCCACCATTAACCTTAGGTGAAGCAAGAAAGCAAGATGAAGACAACTGAAGAATGAATTGATTCAAGAAGATCGAATGACGTAACCTTGTCAAGGTTGAATTGATTGAAGATTAGATCAGACGTAAATGAAGGATACTATGCCACAATAGTGTGGGTAGACGTGTAATAGATGGTGGGAACAAGCTCACAACACTTACCATTTTAGTAACAAGACTGAATTTGAAGATAATTTTGACAAGGTTTTGAAACAAGATGAAAAAGACTCAAATCGATTAATCAGAAGACAAAATTAGACTCAAGACTCCACTTTAGGAAAATGAATGAATTTTTTCTAGTTTTTTCTCTGTTCCCAACACAGTGATTTGTTCAATAGATTCTAGAAATAGGCTGTAAAGACTGAGTCTCTGACAATTTTGACCACTTTCTAGCAATTTTTCAAAATTTCTCAAATGACTTTCTGCAGGATCATATGACAATGGGTATGCTCTGAAACAACAGTTGAAAAAACTTGTACAGCAATTGCAAAGCTTGCATGACAATTGATAGTAGGATTTTGACTTTTTTCTTTTAACTGGTGGCAAAAATTGTACGACACTATACAAGCTATCATACGATAATAAAGGGGTTCTGAAATGACAATTGCCAAAACTCGTAAGACTTTCTGACCTTTTGGGATAACTTTTGACTCCATAAAGGAATTTTACTTCAAATTTTGCAAATTTTTGGTTTTCAGTAACCAAATAGATAAACAAGCACGCAAAATAGCAAGAAAGTGATTCCAAGCACGTCTGAAAACAATGAAAAGGGGACAAAGCAACCCTACACATGAATAATCAAGTGACTAAATGTGCTAATCCCTAGGAGTGCTAATTGTGTATGTTCCAAAAAGTTTTTCAATAATGTACATATTCTTAGAAAAATGAAATTTGGCCTCACTAGGGTTTTTAGTAATGGTCTGACTCTGCAACTTTTGTGATCTCAAGAGGGTGAACTCCAATCTAGGTGCATCAGGGTTTTGACATAGTTTGAGAAATTAATCAATCAGGAGCTTCTAGGGAGATCTGATAGCCCAACAAGAGACCACACCTATGAAGATTTCCTCCACAAGGACATTTATATAGTGGTTGTTGCTACCATGATGAAAATGGCTATTACCACTTGAGGTTCCATCCACATGGTTGACCCAATTAAGGGAATGTCCACTATGGTTAACCCTCTCTAAATGTGACTCACAAAAGATAACACATGGAGGCTGGTTCTAGATTCAAGGATCTGAGTTTCTGATACTACCCAAAAAGGGAGTAGAGCATAGTCCTCTAGCCTTTTCACTTTTAACCAAAACAAAGCAGACAAATTAATTCAACATGCTAAGACCAAGATTATCTCACAAAGATCTATGACATCAACCACTTATGATCTATCAACCCCTTCGGAGAGAGAATGTATCAATCAAAAGTTGAAGACACGTGAATCTAGTAGAACGTGAGACTCTCTCAGTAACCTCCCTACCTACAAGGAGATCCTTCATTAAGAAGAGCTTCACATGCATGAACAAGAGGATGAAGCCCACTCTCTCGAGATCATCCATAAATAGTGTTCATAGGGCCTATTTACTATCTGTAACAGATATGAAGAAAGAAAATCTATGTTCGTTTTATAGCCCAAAATGAAGTATGTATTATGAAAGCAAGAAAAGTCACACAAGCTTGACACATGAGAGTTAATTTTAATCCAAATAAAAATGTTATCAGCTTGAGAAGAATACCTTAATTCCTCATAATGCACTTATTAGATTTTACCTATTTTAGCAATTTAGTTGCACTTTTTCCAATTAGATTCATCAAATATCAGTAAAAAATAGAAGATTTCAATTGTTAGGGTTAGCTGTTAGTCCAAATCTGAAAATCAAATCTGGAGAACTGCCAAAAATTTTGAAACGATAATTGAATTCTGGTGTCAAAACTCATACGACAGTGGGTGTCTTCTCATATGAAAATAGATCTCCCAAATGACAATGTGTTCCTTCTGATACGAGCCTCAATAGAATCAACTATTGTACGACAGTGGGTACTTCATGGTATGAATTTTTTTAGAAAGTCATATGAAAAATATACGGACAGAAAATAAAAGATCGTAGTTTGAACCAGAAAATGACAAGAAATTGATAGAAATTGAATGGAAACCCATTTCAGGGCCCCACGGTGGGTGCCAAAAATGTGTGTGTGAATTTTGTACCTAGCTGTAGACACAACACTTCAATAAAACATTAGAGGTTAGCAAAAACCAAAATCTTGCAAGTAATTGAAACTATGCTAACTAGGTGATTTACTGTCTTCTAGTAGGTGTGAGTATGATGTTCTCAGATTGGAATTGAGATTAGTGACAATGCAACACCTAAATGAAGGATTTGAATGCAAAGAATGAAAACTATATGAATGCAGATTTATTCTATATTTTTGTATTTTCTGTGCAATATTATGAAAAATTGTATGAATCTAAGCTAATGTGAATGAAACTGAGAGTGAATGCAGATTTAATCTAAGAATGCTATGAATGAGTATGAATATGAAAGCTATGATATGAAACTATGTAACAATTATGACCAACTATGAAAGATCTCACAAATCGCCTGTCACTAGTGCTCAATCCTTTGATTGCCAATTCACCAGAGTAATTGTGCAAATTCGAGTGTTGATAATTATGAAGAGCTGAGCCTTGATTTTATAGAAATCTAGGGCTTTGAGGATGCAAGAGAAAAGCCATAAATCACTCTTGATAAACTCAGGTTGATTTTTGAGTTATCAGGAAATCAAAGATAATTAACTCACAAAAATCATGCAAAAGTAGTCTTTAACTCAAAATAGAGTTTTAGATAAAATTTCAACTCATCATTAGATGTTGAGTTTCAATTTTAAAATTGATTGTTAATTTCTAGTTGCCTACTTTTCTGATTGTGCATGATTTAATTATAAATTAATTAAAAATAAAGTGATTTATTGTCAACTTAACTGATTTTTGAAATAAAACAACTGATTTATGGGTTAATCAATTATTAAATCAAACTTTATCCAAAAACTATATTATTAAATATTGACAACTGACTTTAATTAATTAAATAAGAATTTAATCAATTAGTCATAAGATTTTAGATTTAGTGTCAAAATTGAATTAATACAATTTAGGAATAATTTAATTAAATCCAATTTAATAATTAAGTGGCAATATTAAATCTAAATAATTAAATATTCAAAATATTCAATTAATCAAACTTTAGGATAAATAGGATTTATCTTCAAATAATATTTAATTAAAGATAATTAGATAAATTAGGAATATTTAGGAAATATTCCCCGATGTAGAATTAAGAATAAAATCAATTAGGAGTTGATAATGTGCAGATGTGCCTTAGGTTAGGACTTCGATGTCGATTTCGTTTGAATTGAAGATGTAGGAGGTTAATGAACCTATAGCCTATTTTTGGGATATTATAGTTGTAAGGTGTCTTACGACCCATTAGGAAGCCTAAGAGTACAACTTAGGGGTCGTAAGGTCTCTTAAGGGATCCTACGACCCCTTATGACACCTTATGACCTATTACAAAGCCTAAGAGTACATCTTAGGGGTCGTAATATTTCTTAAGGGGTCTTAGGACCCATTAATGGTCCTACAACCCCTTATGACACCTTATGACCCATCAGAAATCCTAAGTGTACATCATAGGGATCGTAAGGTGTCTTAAGGGGTCCTAGCATCCATTAATGTCTCCTACAAACCCTTATGACACCTTACGACCCATTAGGAAGCCTAAGAGTACATATTAGGGGTTGTAAGGGGTCTTATGGTGTCCTAAGACACAGTAATATGGCCTATGACTGCTTGAGAACCATTAATATGTAGTAGGAACCCTAAGATGTATTCTTAGGGTTCCTAAGGGGTCTTAAGGTTTCTTAATGGGTCCTACAACCCCTTATGACACCTTACAACCCATTATAAATCCTAAGAGTGCATCTTAGGGGTCATAAGGTGTCTTAAGGGGTCCTATCATCCATTAATGGCTCCTAAGACACAATAATATATTCTATGACCCCTTGAGACCCATTAATGTATATTAAGAACCCTAAGATGTATTCTTAGGGTTCCTAAGGGGCTATGAGGTGTCTTAAGGTGTCTTAAGACCCATTAATGGGTCCTACAACTACTTATCACACCTTACGACCCATTAGGAATCCTAAGAGTACATCTTAGGGGTCGTAAGGTGTTTTAAGGGGTCGTATGACCCATTAATGACTCCTAAAACTTCTTATGAACCCTTACAACCCCTTAGGAAGCCTAAGAGTACATCTTAGGGGTCTTAAGGTGTCTTAAGGGGTCGAAGGACCATTAATGGGTCCTACGACCCCTTATGACACCTTACCCATTATGAAGCCTAACAGTACATCTTAGGGGTCATAAGGTGTTATAATGGGTCTTAGGACCCATTAATGGGTCCTACAACCCTTATGACATCTTATGACCCATTAGGAAGCCTAAGAGTACATCTTGGGGGTCATAGGGTGTCTTAAGGGGTCCTAGGACCCATTAAGGGGTCCTACAACCCTTAATGGGTCCTACGACCCCTTATGACACCTTACCCATTAGGAAGCCTAAGAGTACATCTTAGGGGTCATAAAGTGTTATAATGGGTCTTAGGATCCATTAATGGGTCCTATAACCCTTATGACACCTTATGACCCATTAGGAAGTCTAAGAGTACATCTTGGGGGTCATAAGGTGTCTTAAGGGGTCCTATGACCCCTTATGATACCTTACGACCTATTATGAACCCTAAGAGTACATATTAGGGGTTCTAAGGTGTCTTAAGGGGTCTTATGACCTATTAATAGGTCCTACGACCCCTTATGACACATTAAAAACCATTAGGAATCCTAGGAGTACATCTTAGGGGTCGTAAGGGGTCTTATGGTTTCCTAAGACACAATAATATGTCCTATAACCCCTTTAGACCCATTAATGTATACTTGGAACCATAAGATGTATTCTTATGGTTCCTAATGGGTCGTAAGGTGTCTTAATGGGATCTACGACCTCTTATGACACCTTATGACTCATTAGAAAGCCTAAGAGTACATCTTAGGGGTCGTAAGTTGTCTTAAAGGGTCCTAACATCTATTAACAACTCCTAAGATACAATAATATGTCCTATGATCCTTTGAGACCCATTAATGTGTACTAGGACCACTAATATATATTCTTAGGGTTCCTAAGGGGTCATAAGGTGTCTTAAGGGGTTCTAAAACCTATTAATGATCCTAAAACCCCTTATGACACCTTATGACCCATTAGGAAGCCTAAGAGTACATATTAGGGGTCGTAAGGTGTCTTAAGGGGTCTTAGGAACCATTAATGGGTCCTACAACCCTTTATGACACCTTACAACCCATTAGAAAGCCTAAGAGTACATCTTAGGGGTCTTAAGGTGTCTTAAGGATTCCTATCCTATGAACCATTATGACACCTTACAACCCTAGAGAGAGAGAGAGAGCACCAAGGATAATCCATCAAGATACCAAGTACATAAAAGAAGATCAACTCTGAAGTTCTAAAACCTATAATGGTTTTCTAAATAGCATGTGATTGTAATAGTCATAAAGGACTAATATGCATTGTAAGTGGACCAATAGTGTCCAAGAGTGTCAATGATTGTTTAGGGGTTACTAAGAGGTTATAAGTGTTTAGAATAGGTCTCCAAGATGTTGGAATTCATTAGGAAGTTTATATTTTATAAGTTTTAATTAGTTTTGAGTTGTTTTCATAGTTGAAAGATTTAGATTTTCAATCATAACGGTTACATTGTCTTTTAGTGGGAAACACATGCATAGGAGTCTTTTGGTATTCCTCTTCGAATGTAACTGCCAATAAATGGTTGGAGTGGAAGAGGAATCAAGTCATTAAATGATAGTAGAGTCTATTTTTTGTGGAGAGGATTCTGAAATGTATGAATTATTCTCTGAGATGTAAATAAAGTTCAGATTTTCTACAAGTCTAGTCTTGGTTTTTTATCACAAAAAATTGGGTGCTGTTGCGTGGATCATATCTCCCAACTCAACCATTGGATCTTTCTCATCTTGGAGTATGTTTTAGAGAACCTAATTATACCCATCCTCACTAGAGGGATTTTTCATATATTATTTTATTCATAAGTTATTCATGACAACGTACGGGTCTATGCAGACTAGTCTTGGTTTTTTATCACATAAAATTGGGTGCTATTGCGTGGATCATATCTCCCAACTCAACTGTTGGATCTTTCTCATCTTGGATTATGTTTTAGAGAACCTAATTATTACCATCCTCACTAGCGAGATTTTTCATATATTTTTTATTCAAAATCTATTCATGACAGAGTACGGGTCTATGCAGAGGGTAGTGACATGATAGTTTTGGATGATTTTTTAAGATGCATGCACTAGTGCGTAGTGCCTCTACATTAGAGATCTCATAGGTATTATTATTACAATATTAATACTAATGTTAATATTAAAACATTAATATTATAAAAAATGATATCTATAAAAATTATTAAAAACTAAAAAAAAAATTGAAAATAACATGGAATGAAAAAGTTTGAAACTACAAATGTTGAAATTTTAAATGGAAAGCAAAATTTTGGTGATAAAAATCTGATATGCAATTTGCAAATCTGATATCTGATTTCAAATCCAATATCTGATTTCAAATCTGATATCTGATTTTAAATCTGATATTTGATTTCAAATCTGATATCAAATTAGGCTTGTGCATTGGCTTTTGGTTTGGCCATGTGTACTGACACCTAGGCCTACTAAAAAGTCAACACGCTTTTTAGCGCATTTTTGGATGAGTGAAAAGAGGATTTTTTTCACATCACCACTTTTTGGCATATCATGATCCTGCACATACCCAGGTCTTCATTGTTCCTAGGGTTTCAAAAAATCTTGCTTTAGTCCACAAACCCTACATTTTTATATTTCTTCATTACTTTTTCATCCAGTTAAGTCCTTTTTTGGCACATACTTTAAGTTACTATTCGACGGGGCCAAGTTCTTTTTAAAGTCTTTTACCTAAAGGGCCTGTTTAATTTTCCTAAGGGTCGACCGATTTAATATTTCCTATGTCTTGGCCTTGTTCATTACATCACCAAAACTTTTCCCAATCACCTCATCGACGATCAGAAATCTTGATTCCAAGTTCACATGATATCCATTCCTTCCTAATGAAAACATCACCATATATGTCACCGATTTGTTATAAAAGTTTTCAATCGGCATAACATCCACCAATGATTCTATCAGGCATAAAAAAGAATTGGTGAAGATGAGTATCAAGCACTCTGATCCCCGACTGAAGCTTTGGGATATCTTTTGGCAATAACACTGTTGGAAGGAAAAGGAGATCGGTAAGGAACAATTTTGTTCATCCCGATCACCGATGAAGTTATCAGGGAGGCTTGTAGTGATAGTTTTATAATGGCACTGGTGGGACCGATGTCAGAGCCTTGGATGAAGGTAAAACACAACCAGATCAAGATGATCCAATGGTTGGTGCATTACTGCTATGCAAAAATGAATGACAGTTACTCTTCGTGGGATCACGATCGGGCGACACCTGTCCCATATGATATCATTCTCACCAGTTTGAAGTAAAGGTAAATCTTGGTCAGATCTTCTTGATCTGACAAAAGGTGTATTTCCTCAATCAAAAATTTATCAAAGGTTAGTGATCATGGGATCGCGCCTTGTTGATAGGTGTCCCGTGTGACGTCACAATGCAGAAAGAAGGATTTTAAATGATGGTCAGATCTTGTTGATATGACGGTGGGTGCATTTCCTCAATGAAAAGGTGAATGATGGTTAGTGATCATAGGATCATGCCTTGCTGCCACATGTCCAACCTGATGAAAAAGTAAAGTGGTGGGTCCTTAGTGCCAAGTAATGTTGTGTTTCTCATTTTTGATTGGTCACTGAAGGAAATGATAAAGTCAAGATTAACCATTATGAGTTGATTTTTAAGAGCCACATGATGTGTCAGGAAGATTGGAGATCAAAGGCCATGTTTTAAACTTGTGGATTAACCATTGAGACTGAAATATTTGGTTTTCTATAGGAATGAAGTCAGTGAGCTAGAAATGATGAACCAAATCAGATTTTTATTTGTTCCAAGGACAATTGTAGTTGAGAATTGATGAACAAGGTGTTAGGTAGCCATCATGATCTAATTTGTATTCCTTGAGGGTTGTTTCAATTTAATGTAGAGGACTGGTTTCTTAAAGAAGATGGCTAGGGTATGATGGTTGTTAGTGTTTTCCATACCCCGGTATACATAAGTTTGCTGAGATGGTTCTAGCATTAAATTGATGTCTACAATAAGAAGCTTTTTCATCTGATAATGGTAGTTGGCCTGTAATGATGAAACCAAAATTGTAAATCAGATTTGATCTAATCCTTCTTGGGTTTTCAAGATTTCCTTCTTGCATTTACTTCTTGTTGTTGCAGGTTGTCAAGGTTGTTTCCAACCCTAATTTTTACCTAAATGATCCTAAGTTTGTTGTAGTCCTTTATAAGGATTTACAAGATCATTTAGGAAGGGTCTTTCTGTAGGGTTCTTTCCAGTGTCTTTTTGCAAGGTTCTTTCCTGATTCTTGAGGGCTAGGTTTTTTCCTGTTGGAAGAAAACTGGTTGATGAGTTGTTCTCAGTCTAGGGTGTAACAGATTTATATATGACTATATTATTGCATGAAAGGGAAAAATTATAGTCTTTGGCTATTATTAGAGTGGATCATATCTTGAAACAAAGTGTACATAGGGACATGATTCATTGAAAGTAATACAAACATTTCAAGTTCAGTTCTCTCCTTTTGTGTTTATCTTGCGAGTTTTGGATTTTCTAGTCCATTGCATGGTGTTTACCCATGTGTATTTTTCCATTCCTTAGATTTTGATCTAGGATCAAATTAAAGTTTCTTTGGATAGGAAATAGATTCATCTAATTTTCACGAGGATATTTTTAAGTAGTGTGGATCTGGATATACAAACAAATATTGTCATGAAATGGTAATATTAAGGGTCATGGATCATTAACAATAGTTGTTCTTTGTATGCTAATTTGTGTTTAAGGTTTAGACCAATGGATAAGGCACTAGTTAGGAATAAGTATATTCTATAGTGACATGTGTTTGATATGGTCTAGTTATATTCCTCAAATTTAAATATAATCAATCCAAAATTCTTTAAAACATTGAGGTTATAGGGTCGTATGTTCATTATGGTGATTAAGAATTAATGAATGACTGGTTATCATTTAGTATTTTCTCACCATATCATATAAATCCAGTGAAGGTTGTGAAGTATAGAAGATTGAGCTGGATCAGGTATACCCACCTTGGTTTTGAAGAGCCAAAAGTGCAGAGGGTAGTCTTGTCCCTATAGTTGGTCCAGTTACCTAAAAATCTCCCCACATTTGGAACTAACCCCTCCTTAAAATCTCTCTTAGGTATATTGGTGTATCTTTGAGTGTAAAATCCTTTTCAGGAACTAGCTAAATGGTGACTCTTCTAGGGAATAGAGATGCAAAAGTCATGTTCAATCTATCTTGATGTCTCTAGTGTTGCAAATTGTGCCAAATAACAAAAGTTACAAGTTGAGATGGACTCCTGGCCGACTTATTTATATCATCCAGTAAGTTGAGAAAACCTAGTTTGGAACTGGTTATAAGTTGCCTATGTTCCAAAAATATTTATATCATCTCACTAAGCGTGAGTGGCAAATTTGAGGTTTATGTTGTATCAGTGCATGATTAAACAAAAGATATGATAAATATGTCATTTTGATGAGCAGTTTTAAGGCCCTGATGAAGTTTTGTGTTGATGGAAAAGGGATACAAAGAGAGTTTTTAGCAGTTAGAATATTTTTCCTCTTCAAGGAGGTGGTGACTCTACAAATATTTAAGTGAAGAAAGCTTCATATCCATCAAGGCTTTCCAATCAACAAGTTGAGTTTCAACCACAACACTTCCAAGTATTTTTGATCTTTATGTAACTTTTCATAAGATCATCTGCAAAATGATTTTGTTCTCATTGAGTGATTTCAGCACTAAAGAAAGGGAATGATTGTTACATACTTCTAAGATATGATTTTCAAGCTTATGATTTTGAGGTCTTGAAGTGTGTATGTACTGAGATAGAGGGTGTGCTCTTACTACAAGTTGTAAAACTAAACATTTTGTGAAGGGTTTGATTTCCATGTACATGTTTGAGAAGCTGTCGGACATGTCTCCATATAATAGATAACCCATGACAAGTTCTTTTAGTATTTTCTCTAGGGAGGAGTACAAGCCCTTTTGTTTTGATAATATTGAAAATGCCCCCAATATTATTCCTACTAAGGTTAGGAAATACTTGCCAAAATTTATCATTGATGGATCAGTTTCAGCAAGTCAACATGTGGATGATCTCATGGATATATTTGATGAGTTATAGGTTGAACATGAGGATGTGCTATGAGTTTTCTTATGCAATCTCTTTCACATAATGTAAGGAAATGGTTTATTTTCCTACTGGAAGGTTCAATCTCTTCTTGGGATGAGTTTAGTGCATCACTTATAAAGTTCTTTGATGATAAACCTATTCCAAATGTAGCACTTAGAAGATTATTAGATGTCAAAATAGAACAAGATGATTTAGTTTTATCTTTAAATTATAGATTTATAAAAGCCTTGTTTGATGTTCCAAAAAAATATAAGCCCAATTCAGAGGATTGTGTTCTTCTTTATCTTGGTGCTTTCACTGGCTAGATGAGATCCACATTGAGAGAAAGTTGGCCGAGGTCACTCTCCCAAGCCTTTTTGATGCCAGAAGTTTCAGAGGATAAATTAAAATATGAAGTCCCAAGGGATCTTCTACCTATGGATTCTCCTTGTCATCAATATGATAGTGATGCTACTATTCAAACTCCTACTGATTTTGATTCATGTTTGTAAGAGTTCCCCTCATGTAGTGATTCTACTGAAGAAGAAAATGAATATCATGACAGTGTGTTGTCTTGTCATGAAGATTATAGTGATGAACAAGATTCTTGTTCATGTTCTTTTTCTTCTTTTAATGAAGATGATTGTGACAATGTTGAGGATACTATTTTCAATAATAAGGATAATAAATTTTTTGAGGAAAATGATGATGCAGATTAGTTGTCCTTGTGTCTCAATATTTAGAATTTTCACTTGGTTCAGACTCTATTTTGTGAAGATATCATTGAGGAACCAAGTTATTCAGAGGCTGAAGCATCTCATGAAGATAAATCTGAAGGTCTAGTTCCTTCTCAGCCAAGTGATTTTTTTGTAATACATGCTGATCATTGCAATCTATACTTTGATGCATTACTCAATAAATTTCGTATTTCCAGTCCTCTTGAAGAAGAAGTGAAAGATGTCCCATAATTTTTGGATTATGAGTATGATGGTGGTTGTGACTGGAAGAATGTAGGCAGTTTCAAATACAGAGTTGCTTTTTAGCCCAAATATGTTCATATATGTTGGCAGCAAGTTTGTCATGATATTTTCAGGTGGCTGGTCTCATATGTGAATGAAAATCAATTTTTTGACAAAGGAAAGTTTTGGTTATTCTTTCTTTGGTGGCCTAGGGCCACCAAATAAAGTTTTAATATTGTAATTTTGTAAATATTTCCTTTCAGTTGTGTGTTTCTTTCCTATTTCCTCATGTTCTTGGTTCATCTACTAGTTTTTGAGAAGTTATCTTGTAGTTTTTGTCCAGTGGGTGGTCTGCTCTACCAAAGATTCTGAATCCTTTATATGCCTGGGAGATGCATACATCCCCAACCAGAGCCATTGTTAGCCCATTTTCCTACCAATTCAAAAATATGATGAAAATGGTCTTATCCTACAAAAAATCCTTTGAAAATTGTCTAAGGTATGAAGGATTTAGGTCTTCATTGTTCCTAGGGTTTCAAAAAATCTTTCTATAGTCCACAAACCCTACATTTTTCTATTTATTCATTACTTTTTCAGCCACTTAAGTCCCTTTTTGGCACATGATTTAAGTTACTATCGGGCAAGGCCAAGTTATTTTTAAAGTCTTTTACCTAGTGGGCCCATTTAATTTTCCTAAGTCTTGACCAGTTTAATATTTCCTATGTCTTGACCTTGTTTATTACATCACCAAAAATTTTCCCGATCACCTCATCGATGATCAAAAATCTTGATTCCAAGCTCACGTGATTTCCATTCCTTCCCAATGAAAACATCACCATATGTGTCACCGATTTGTTATAAAAGTTGTCAATCAACATAACATCCATCGATGATTCTATCAGGCATAAAAAAAATCATAAAAGATGAGTATCAAGCATTGTGATCCCTAACTAAAGCTTCCAGATATCTTTTGCTGAGAACACTATCGAAAAAAAAGGAGATCAGTAAGGAATAATTTTGTGCATCTTGATCACCGATGAAGTTATCAAGGATGCTTAGAGCAATATTTTCATCATGGCATAGGTGGGACCGATGTTAGAGCCTTGGATGAAGGTAAATCATAGTCATATCAAGATGATCCAATGGTCAACGCATTACTGCTATGCAGAAATAAATGATAGTTACTCTTCATGGGATCATGACTAGGATTGCCACTAGTGACAACACTTATTTGCATCCTCAATGCAAACCGAGCAGAACAGTGCAAACCGAGCAGAATAGTGCAAACCGAGCAGGACAGTGCAAACCGAGCAGGACAGTGTAAATCGAGTGACATTATGTCTACCAAGTCACAAGTATTTACCGAGTTCAAAACTTACCGAGTGGTTAGTATGAACCGAGCCTTCACTTCTACTGAGTGCATGATGATGCCGAGTAATGCAGTGGACGCCGAGTATCAGAAAGTCACCGAGTTAGCTTGCAGGAACCATGTAACCATACTTGGGCTGACTTAGTAGCACTTATGTTTATTTGTCAAGCCGACTTTGTAATTGTAATTAATTGTTTAGACTTGTATATAAACAATGTTGTATAAATACCAAGTAGTATGAATGTGAAAAAAAAAGAAGAGATAAAAAGAAAGGAAGAAACTAGTGAATTACAAAGGGCTACAGTAGTATAAGAAGCACCAAAGATCTATCCATCACAGAAGGTGATCAATACATCAAAGAATCTCAATCAGCAAGTCCAGTTGCAAAGTAAGAGATATACTATTTCATTTTAACCAGTGAATCAGTACTAAAATCCTCTAACCAGGTAGACTTAACAGTCTTTTGTAAAATCTCTTTACCGAGTACATACTTCTTTTGTGAGTTTGTAAAAATCCTTTAACAGGGTGGATTTAGCAATCCTTATTGCTCCTAGCAGGGCAGATCATCAGAAGTGATCAATGTAAGCCTTAACCGGCCAACTTTATACTACAGTATTAAAGCTTTGTGGGTTTCATCCCTACCCCAGTTTTACTTTCTTTTGGAAGGTTTCTGGGTAACCAAATCTATGTGTCATTGTTGTGAATGCTTTTATGTTTCATGCTTTCTATATGCAAAAGGATAAAGTGAACTATATGTTAATGCATCTGATATTGAAAGAAAATTTGAAGTTACTAATTCACCCCTCCCCTCTCAGTAACTTGGTTAATTCTTGAATATTTCCAACAATTGGTATCAGAGCTGTATTGGTTCTCAAGATAAAGCTTAACTAGCTTGAGCAAAGATCCAGGACAATGGAGGTATTCAAACTGAACAAGGTGATTGAAAATGAAAAGCTAGATCTGGAAATGGCCATAGCTAAACTTAAAGAAGCAAAAGAACATCTTTCCCAATCCCTAAGAAGAAGGAAGGAACTTGCAAATCAGATGAATGATCATAATTACATTGAAGAAAAGATTGAAGATCTTTTTCCCTCAGATAGCTCAGATGAAGCAAACAATGCTGTCAAAGAAATCCTAGAAAAGAATGGGTCTTTGTAGGAAGAAGTGAGAAAATTAAAAAGAGAACAAGAACTACACTCAACAAGATTTTGTGAGATCTTAGAACAAAGAAACAAGTTGAAAGATGAATTAGATGGAAGGAACAATGAAGTCCAAAATAAAACCCTTCAGCTAGAAAACCTAATTGATCAGATCTCCCATACAAATGAGGAAATTCTAACTCTAAGATCAGAAATAGAAAGCACAAGAGAAGAACTAAGATCTGAAAAGCAAATCAATCTAAGATTGGTGGATGACCTAAACACCAAAAAACAAATCAATGAAAGAATGCTGAAGAGCCAAGAAGACTTAAATCAGCTATATGATCAAAATCTTCATAGGCAAAAAGGAAAAGCAGGACTTGGATACAAAGGAGAAGGTGAATCTTCTAAGCAAGGAACTCAAAGAAATCAGAAACCTACTTGTAATCATTGTGGCAGAATAGGACATACTTCAAATAAATGTTGGAGCAATGAAAAAGTAGAATTCAATGAAAAATGCTACAACTGCAATCAGCATGGTCACAAAGCAAATGAATGCAGGGAAAAACCAAGATTCAAAGGTAATTGTCACAAATGAAACAAACAAGGTCACAAGGCATCCGAGTGCAGATTCAAAACATTCAATCCAGCAGAACAAATTATGAAAGCAATGTTTGGATGGGATAACAACACTTGGTGTAGATGTCATTACTGTGGAGAATATGGACACATTGGCATGAACTACATAAAACATCATCTAAGGAAAAGAGATACTACCATAAGATGTTTCAAATGCACTAAACTTGGTCATATAGCCAGAAATTGCATGAATGCTAGTGAAGTTGAAGATGGAAAGAAGAATGAAGCAACTAAGGTCAGGAAACAGATAAGACAATAGTGGATTCCCAAATCTACCGAGAAAACCAGTCCAAGTAATGGAATGGGTGGCTCTACTGACTCAAACTAAATTCCCAAGAAAGCACTGGAACTGTATTCTCATAGACAAATTTCAACTAGTTCCAGAACTGAATTAAAAGAAAGATCTAAATCAGCATACAAGATGCAATAAGAGCACAGGAAGGTCGGTATCAATTTTCACTGAGCAAGGTCGGGAGCGATCTAATATGATTACCGAGTGAGGTCGGAGCAATATGAATTCTCAAGTTCACCGAGTTGTGAAGTCTTTATCGAGCAATTAATTCATAGTGGGTGACAGTCTGTTGGAATTCATACCCTAATTTCTACTAAGCATTAATGATAGAGTTGTAAACAAAAGGCAAGAAATCAAACTCATTCTTCACCATGAACTTTAGCATTTTGAGAGCAGAAAATTTCCAGAGCAATCAAGCGATTCAAATACTTTTACGAAAAGAATTTTCTGTGAGCTACCATGGCATCATCCAGCACTTTAGCGAAGAAAGGATCAGAAATGATAATCAAAGGGGAATGGAGAGCACCAGATTTCAAACTCATGCCCGCAATTGTAGTAGCCCTAGACCCAAACGGAGTTCAATCTCAGATTCCTCCTAAGGTACTACTTGTTAATGATATTCGCAATCATTTCAATTGTGCAATTCAAGAGATGGGAAACCTAGAGCTAGATATTATGCGTGAGGAACTGTGTGTGAATGGTGTTCTAAAACCAGAGCACAAACATCTGGAAGACAAGGGATTAGTTCACATTACACATTTACCTCAAAACTTTCAGGAGAAATGGGTTAGATACATTCTCAGCCGTGTACATGAAGGCAAGATTTGGCTTGAGCAACCCATAGAGATCACTAAGAACATGATTCACCAAATCACCGGTCTTCCCATGTTAAACAAAGTTAAATCTACCAAAACCCTAGGTCGGCCGGAGCTGGAGAAGAAAACCCTAGTCGAGTGGGACGGTAGAGGCATGAAAGTAAGCAGCATTACTGATGCTAAACTGAAGTTTGGAACACACATTATTGCTCATAAAATATACAGTTCAAGTCGACAGAATAGTGTTTCCTATGAAGCCATAGACCTAGCATACAAAGTGGTAAAGAATAATTTATCATTTGACCTTGTAGATTTATTGTTAAAACAGTTTAACAAGAACATGGAAAGCATTCAAACTTCCAAAAACAATCCATGTAAGTTTGGATCTCTACTGGTCTGTTTATTTTTCTATGTTCAAAAATTCTTCCCTTCCAAAGGAAAAGTAGTATGGAGAAAGGATGTGCCAATTCTTTATGAGATAAATGAATATATTTCAGAAATGGGTGAAAATTTTGAGAACGTCATGGATAGTTATTTTGAGTCTTTCAAGGAGAAAATGAACAATAGATTCTGGATTCCACAGAAGTTGGTGGAGGATTATAAGGATGATATTTGTTTCATGGTGGACTGTGACAGAGTATACATTCAAGCAGCTAAACCGAGGATTGTACATGTAAAACCTCTTCCTTATGAGGTAAACATTGATGAAACAAAGAATATCATTGAAGCCCTCCTTAATCAGCCTGTTGATCCCAAAGCTCCATATTTTGGAACATATGAAGAAGCAAAAGTGAGAATTGAATTAAGTATAAAACTTCCACAGGCAGTAAATAAAGGAAACAAGAGGATAGCCAAAATGAAAATGCTAACCGAGGAAAGAGGAGAAGACACTAAAGAAGAAGAGAAAAAGGATGAGAAAACAGAGGAACCAGAACCTACAAAGAAGAAAGGAAAGGTATTCATCACCAAGGTACCTAAGCCTCCTACTGCCGTATTTACAAGGAGAAGTGCAAGGGGTAAGGCAGACAAAAAGGACAAAGATATAATATTCAAAAAGCCTCCTCTAACCCTTCAAGAGAAGATCAAACTTTCGAGAGAAGGATCAGGATCTGGAGTAAGTAATATAAAATCTTTAAAATATGAAACAAGATCGGTAATAGAACAAAAGGAGATTGAAGATGCTGTCATTGAAAAGATGGGACAGTGGAAATACTCTCCTGATGAAATATCCCAACAGATTCTAGGAGCTTTATTAGATCAAATAAAAATGAGATGGGCAGATGCAAGGCAAACTGTAAAAGACATATTTGATCAAACCCTGAAACAGTTAATGCCGAGCTTGAAAAATGATGAAATAAAGAAGGCATTGAAGGAAAATGAAAATAAGATGACACTGAAGTTCAATACTTGTTTAATTCTAATTAACAATATTGAATCAGTTGTGAAGAGTGCAAATGCCACATGGAAGAACATATACCATCTTCACCAACCGAGTACTGAATCAGTTATAATAAAAGACATTGAAGATGACAGTGATGAATAGGAAGAAGCCACTGAGGTAGATGATACCGTGAGGATAGCGGTAGAAGTCATTGCATCACTTCCTACCTCTCTAGAAAAAGTTACTACATCTAGCCTAGAGACATCTTCAAGCATGGTTTTGACAACTTCAACATTTGTCCAATCACCTATAGCAACAATAGAAGTAACTACCATTTATTCTACCGAGTTGCAGTCTCCTATTTCATCAAGTTTTCCAGCAGTAAGTATTCCATTTTTTGATTCTACAAGTGTAAATGCTTCAAGTTCTCTAGTAGACAGTATACCATTCTTTATAGCCAGTTCTACTATGTCTACTATCACTACTACTAAGGCATTAAGTATAGATAAGCCTAAGGCTCAACCGAGTATAAGATTTTTGGGCAAGAATATAGTAGAGGATATAGACCTAGATGAGGAAATAGAGATTCCAACATTGGATTTTGCAAATCTATCAGCGGATCAAATGCAAAATATAGGTGAAATCCTCCAAAGGAAAGAAAAGAAAAAGAATCTTAAAGAAGAAAGAGACAAGGAATATAAAATCATTAAGGATGCTAAGGACATTTTGTCAGAAGCATTAGGTATTGAAGTAGACTCCTCTCAACATGTTTTGTTACAATTAGCAGAAGTGGTAAATAAGTACAATGAGGATTCATCTGGGACAAACAAGTTAGTTGAAAAATCCAAGAAGAAATTCAACAATAAAGTGCTTGAGCACATTGCTCAGCACATAGCTATTAATCAAGTCGAATTATCTTCATTTTTGACAAACATTGAATCTTCCTATTCGAATGTTACCTCTCTTTTGGCCAAACTATGCAATGTTGCCGAATTCACCAAGGATGTCAAGGATAAAATGAATAAAATTGATGAGGATTTGAAGATTAGCATACAGAAGCTACAACTTGAACCAAGTTCAAACTCTGCTCATCACATGAAAATCTCATTCCTATCAAATATGTAGTCAGAACTACTGAAAGAAGACACAAGGATCCAGTCCACACTGCTAGACATTCAGAACATGATCCTTCCCATCATGAATACAATGTATAAGCACATTGAACATTCCAAAACATTAATTCATGACAATCAGTTCTCAATAGCAGATCACATGATTACACTCTCTGCAGAAGTCCAAATTGCAATCCAAACATGCAAGATTCTGCAAGAAAATTGGGATAGAACCCTGGCACTGATAATGAAGGTACATTCTATTTTTCTATCAAATTTTGGATTCTCCCCGTAAAAAACTTGTATATACACCTTTGGCATTATCATCAAAAAGGGGGAGATATGTATAGAAGAAAAAGTTAGTACATTGAAAGGGGGAGATAATTTATAAAGCCCTATGACAAAGACAAATTTTGAAAAATCAAAATAAATCTCAGCATGGTTCATGTATATAAGTTTTGGGCAATAAGTGTTTTTGTCACTAATGCCAAAGGGGGAGATTGTTGGCATTAAGCAGGATTGCCACTAGTGACAACACTTATTTGCATCCTCAGTGCAAACTGAGCAAAATAGTGCAAACCGAGCAGAATAGTGCAAACCGAGCAGGACAGTGCAAACCGAGCAGGACAGTGTAAACCGAGTGACATTATGTCTACCAAGTCACAAGTATTTACCAAGTTTGAAACTTACCGAATGGTTAGTATGAACTAAGCCTTCACTTCTACCGAGTGCATGATGATGCCAAGTAATGTAGTGGACACCGAGTATCAGAAAGTCACCGAGTTAGTTTGCAGGAACCGTGTAACCTTACTTGGGCCGACTTAGTAGCACTTGTGTTTATTTGTCAAGCCGACTTTGTAATTGTAATTAATTGTTTAGACTTGTATATAAATAATGTTGTATAAATACCAAGTAGTATGAATGTGAAAAAAAAAGAAGAGATAAAAAGAAAGGCAGAAACTAGCGAATTACAAAGGGCTACAACAGTATAAGAAGCAGCAAAGATCTATCCATCACAGAAGGTGATCAATACATCAAAGAATCTCAATCAGCAAGTCCAATTGCAAAGTAAGAGATATACTGTTTCATTTTAACCAGTGAATCAGTACTAAAATCCTCTAACCAGGTAGACTTAACAGTCTTTTGTAAAATCTCTTTACCGAGTACATACTTCTTTTGTGAGTTTGTAAAAATCCTTTAACAGGGTGGATTTAGCAATCCTTATTGCTCCTAGCAGGGCAGATCATTAGAAGTGATCAATGTAAGCCTTAACTGACCAACTTTATACTACAGTATTAAAGCTTTGTGGGTTTCATCCCCACCCCAGTTTTACTTTCTTTTGGAAGGTTTCTAGGTAACCAAATCTATGTGTCATTGTTGTGAATGCTTTTATGTTTCATGCTTTCTATATGCAAAAGGATAAAGTGAACTATATGTTAATACTTCTGATATTGAAAGAAAATTTGAAGTTACTAATTCACCCCTCCCCTCTCAGTAACTTGGTTAATTCTTGAATATTTCCAACAACATCATCCTCGCCAGTTTGAAGTAAAGGTAAATCTTGTTCAGATCTTGTTGATCTAATGACATGCGTATTTCCTAAATCAAAAATTTCTCAAAGGTTAGTGATCACAGGATCACAACTTCTTGACAGGTGTCATGTGTGACATCATAATGCAGAAAGAATGATTTTAAAGGATGACCAAATCTTGTTGATCTGACGGTGGGTGCATTTCCTAGATGGGAAGGTGCTCAATGTTTACTGATTATGAAAACATACCTAGGCAACACCTGCCCCTACTAACATTAGGTCCCCGGGCTGAAGGAAGTTAATTTGCAGATAGATCAAGGTTGATCATGTAGTGGGCGTATTGCCTCAATGAAAACATGAATGATGGTTAGTGATCATGGGATCCCGCCTTTCCGCCACGTGTCCATCCAAATGAAAAAGTGAAGTGGTGGGTCCTCAGTGCCAGGTAATGCTGAGTTTCTTATTTTTGATTGGTCACTGAAGGAAATGATGTGGTAAATAAATAAAGTAAAGATTAACCACTATGGGTTTATTTTTAAGAGCCACATGATGTGCCAGGAAGATCGGAGATCGACGACCATGTTTTAAACTTGTGGATTAACCGTTGCGGCTGGAATATTAAATTGTTTGATGGTTTTTTTGTAGGAATGAAGTCAGTGAGCTAGAAATGATGAGCCAAATCAGATTTTGATTTGTTCCAAGGATAGCTATAGGTGAGAATTGATGAACAAGGTGTTAGATAGCCTTCATGATCTGATTTGTATTCCTTGAGCATCATTTCAATTTAATGCAGAGGACTAGTTTCTTGAAGAAGGAGGCTATGGTATGATGGTTGTCAGTATTTTCCATACCCTAGTACATGTAAGTTTTCTAAGATGGTCCTGGCATTAAATTGTTGTCTACAAAAAGAAGATTTTTTATCTGATAATGGTAGTTGGCCTGTAATGATAAAACCAAAATTGTAAATTAGATTTGATCTGATCCTTCCTAGGTTTTTTGGCTTTCCTGCCTATATTTACTTCTAGTTGTTGTAGGTTGTCGAGGTTGTTGGAAACCCTAATTTTTCCCTAAATGATCCTAAGCTTGTTATAGTCCTTTATAAGGATTTCCAAGATCATTTAGGAAGGGTATTTTTGTAGGGTTCTTTCCTATGTCTTTTTGTAAGGTTTTTCCTGAGTCTTGAGGGCTAGGTCTTTTCCTGTTGGCAAAAAACCAACTGATGAGTTGTTCTTAGTCTAGGGTGTGACAGATTTATATCTGATTGTATTATTGCATGAAAGGGAAAAATTTTGGTCTTTGTCTATTATTGGAGTGGTTCATATCTTGAAACAAAGTGTATAGAGGGACATGATTTGTTGAAATTAATTATAACATTTCAGGTTCAGTTCTCTCCTTCTATGTTTATCTTGTGAGTTTTGGATTTTCTGGTTCATTGCATGGTGTTTACCTATGAGTATGTTTCTATTCCTTATATTTTGATCTAGGATAAAATTAAATTTTCTTTGGATAGGACATAGATTCATATGATTTTCACAAGGATATTTTTAAGTAGTATGGAGCTAGATATATAGATAAATATTTTCACCAAATAGTAATATTAAGGGTCATGCATCATTGAAAATAGTTGGTCTTTGTATTCTACTTTTTGTTTAAGGTTTATCCCAATGGATAGGGCACTGGTCAGGAATAACTATCTTATATAGTGACATGTGTTTGATATGGTCTAGTTATATTCCTTAAATTTAAACATAACCAATCCAAAAGTCTTTAAAATATTAAGGTTATAGGGCCATATGTTCATTATGGTGATAGAGAATCAACGAATAAATGGTTATCATTTAGTATTTTCTCACCATATCATTTATTATATAAATCTAGAGAAGGTTGTGAAGTATAGACTATTTAGCTGGATTAGGTGTACCCACCCTAGTTTTGTAGAGACAGAAGTGCAGAGGGCAGTCTTGTCCCTATAGTTGGTCCAGTTACCTACAAATCTCCCCACATTTGGAACTAACCCCTCCTAAAAATATGTCTTAGGTATATTGGTGTCTCTCTGAGTGTAAAATCCTTTTGAGGAACCAACATGATCAAAGACTACTTGTGAATTAGGAAACACCTTATTAAAGGGAGAGGCAATTAAATGTCATGTGCTCAATCTATGGTAATTATGGACACATGGTTATGAATTATAGAATGAGGATTACAAGAGATAATGATGGACCATGGAGATCAACTCGTATGACATTTTTTCATTGTCACAAGATCAGACATCTAGTAAGGAATTGTAGGTCAAGGAGCCAATTAGTAATCCAGTCAAGAAACTAAAAAAGAAAGAATATTTTGAATGTAGAAGAGACCAAGAGAAAGATGAACAAGAATTAGAAGGAGAAGGAAGACAATAATACATCAGAGGGATCCACATCTCCATAAGGTGTGGAGAATTATTCATCAAACTAAGCCTTCATGTGGCTTAGGGGGAGGAAGTATTGTTGAATCCATCTTTGGACCCCAAATGGGTGTGTGGTAAGATCTATCAGTACTCTAATATGCAATAAAGATCTTTAGGAGTATATTGTGAATTTTTGATAAATTACATGGAATTTTGATCATTAGTAATGATTTTTTGGGTTAATCAATGAAAAGGTAAGTTCTATCAACAAGTGCATTTAATACACGCATGCTAAGGTAGATAAAAAGGCTACTTTGAATTTCATTTTCACCTTGCATAGTTTGAAAGTTTTTGTGGAGTGAAATAAGCATTGTTCAAACCATTTGCACAGATCCACGCAGTAAGGAGAGATTATTTGTGTTGATCTAGAAGATTAAATGAATCATTTGTTATCGTGTTCTTTAACAAGAACCCTAGTTGTGAACTGTTTAAGGTATTTACCTGATATATACACTTTTGTTTGGAAATTTAAGATGCATACTCCTATGTTGATAGATATCACTGAAAGACCTAGACTGAAGTTTAAGAGACATCCATTCAAATCAACAGAAAATGACCCAGTGGGTTCCCTAACTAGCGTGCCCTGTCTAATGTTTTTCATATAGAGGATGTTAAATATTTTACTCACTAAAAATTGGAAGACCTAGGATTAGGGGCGATATATGAATAATATAACAAGTTATGTGCTGATAACTTAGTGTTGAAAGATGAGCATAAACACTTATCTAATAAAGGTTTTCATTAAGTGTTCAATTATCCCAATGAATTTGAAGATGATTAGATTAGATATGTTCTAAGAATAATTCATAATGAGATCATGTGGCTCGACTGACCACATAAAATCAAAAAAGAAGAAATCTATGTTGTAAATGATCTATGTTCAACCTATGATGTACATGTTCTTCACACTATTCCTAAAGAAGAAGTGACCAATTTGGTAAAATCTAAATGGGATGGTTGTGCAATGACTATGAATGATATTATAGATGAAGAGGTAAAATATACATTTATGGTTATAGGATACAAGGTGTATCACTCTAGTCGGTTGAATGGTATATCTGGTGGTGCTATTCATACAACCTATAAGATGATCAAAGAGAATGTTGACTATGATCTGGCTAAAGTGATGAGAGAGTAGCTAATGATGAATCTAAAATAGATAAATAAAAGGATAAGAAATTTTTTTTTAAGTATGGTCAAGTGATCATGTGTTTATTTTTCCATTTCCAAAACATGTTCCCTGGTATTGGTGACATTTCATGGTTGATAGGTACTCCATATTTCATTCAAACTAATAATAGTGTTAGAATCTTAGGAAATGATTTCACTGGCAAGGAATGGGGTACTTTAAATAATTTCATAAGAAGATGTTGTTGGAGATTTGCCAGCAAGCGAGAGCTGAATGTATGTTTGTCATTGATGACCCATATGGTAAGTAGCATGCGTGGAAGACTTATGCAGTAAGTTTTGAGAATATGTATCATGGACATGTTATCAACATGATATCATGGATGCAGAGGTTAATTGTTAGTACAAATAGTTATATAGCAGCTTGTGTTAGTAGTATCCTTGACAGAGTTACATTCAGTGTTCTATGATTAATTGTCTGTACAGTTATCATGGAGCCTTACGCATTTGGATATGTGATGGAGTCATGTTAGTGATGTTATGTTCATGGAAATAGAGTCTGATGATCAATATAAGTGAAGTTATGTAGTCGCTATTCACCAGCTGTAGTATCCTATGTTTATCTAGAAGAGTCAATAGAGATTTTATTGGTACAAGAGTTGCACCTATTATTACAGTATGTGCCCTTGGATTTGTGATTGATGAAGAGTTAAGAATGTTTTTTTAAGAGTGCATGAAGTAATTCAACTTAAGGAGAAAGTATCAGTTAATTTGGTAGAGCCGACAGTGTGTAGCGTGAGCCTACACTTATTGACTTAGATAGGTCCCAATTTGTGTTGCATGCTTAGTAGAGCCAGTTGAGATGTTGTGGAAGATTATTATTGTTTCTCTAATATGATTTCAAGGTGGTTATAATAGGCTAACTTGATTATATCATTTAGAGGAAATATATTTATAGGCAGTCATTTGTGATTGCTAAAGTATGGCTCAGAGTTGAATGTGTAGAGCAGAGTAGAGTGTGCGAAGTGTTGAGCCATTAGTATAAGGTCTATGTGACCAAGTAAAGAGTTTATGCTATACATTGGAACTAATCTAGATAGTAGGTCAAAGTGTAGTTCACCAAGATCTAGATATAGTGTGTATTTGTTATTCTGAAGGTTGTAGCCTTCACCCCTTTGAGTAGTGTGCTCTCAGATAGTGCATCCTCACCCCTAACAGAGTTAATTGTAAAAGAATCCTAACAGGGTCTAACCCTTGACCAGGTCACTGTACTAAATGTATTGTAAAGACAACTCCTAACAAGGTTAAGGATCTTCTAAAAAGGATCATAAAATACTAGTGCAGATTATTAGTGGGTGTCAATTCCCACTGGGGTTTTTACCTATTTGGGTTTCCCCGTAACCAAATATTGGTATTGTGTTCAAGTGTTCTTTCATTGTGTTTATGCTTTATGTTTAAGTATACTTAATTATATAAATAATTGAAACTTGTAGATAACTGATTCAACCTCCCCCCCTCTCAGTTATCTCTTGGGACTATTCCTAGCAATTGGTATCAGAGCCAAGTGCCTCAGAGAGAAATTTTAATAGCTTGAGGTTGATTAGATGGCATTCTTTAGAAAAGACAGTCCTTAGTTTGATGGAGATAATTATCTTGATTGGAACAACAAGATGATGACACATTTACAGTGCATTGCTTTTGAAGTGGCTATCAAAGAAGTTTAGATCCCCTCTCTAGTAGATCTTGCAAAGGAAGATGCTACTAGAAAGTAGAAGGGTTTATTCCATCAGAATGCAATAGCCAAAGAAGCCCTTATCAACACCTTATCTGATTGTGAGTTCTTAGAGATAAATAAAGTAGACTCAGCCTAAAAGATATGGAAGCACCTAAAAGACATGTTTGAAGGAGATAAACAAGCAAAGGATGCACATAGAAAAACATGGAAGAAAAGATACAATGCATTAGAGATGCTACCTGAAGAAAACATCAGAGCTTACAACCAAAGGATTAATGAAGTAGTTGCTGGAATTAGGAACAATGGTGGAGAGATCTTAGAGGAAGACATTATGGACAAGTTGATGACTACTCTTACACCAGAGTATGAAAAAAAGATCAACATCCTTGATGAGACCATGCAACTTACAACAAACTTCAAGAGAGAAACCTTGATCAAAAAAATCTCAGCTTTTGAGATTTCAAGATTGAAGACAAAACCTAAAAGTGAGACAACCTTAAAAGCATTAGTCCATGGTAAGAAATCTACAAACATTTCTAGTAATTTTGATGATGATAATGAAGAAAAGGCACTAGATGATTTCATTGCTATGATTGCTAAAAGAGAAAAGAAAGGAAAAGGAAAATATGAAGGTCAATTACCATTCAAATGATTTTCATGTAATAAGGTTGGTCACTTTGCATCCAAGTATCCTTCAAGAGTCAAAAAGTTCCAAAATAACTACAAGCCTAAGTATTCAAAGAAATGTTACTATGCTGGTGATGGAGTATCAAATGAAGAATCAACATGAGAGGAAATCAGATTCATTGCTCTTGAAGATGAAAAGAACTCACAAGAGTTAGCTCTGATTTCGTAAGCTGACATTAGGATAGATTGGATCATTAACAATGGTTGTTCACATCACATGACATGAGACAAAGATATATTTGTTCATTTGGAAAGATACAAAGGAGGCATGGTTAGATTTGGTGATATCACTCCTAAACCTATCATTGATAGAGGAGGAGAATTCACATCTGATAGATTCTATGAGTATTGTGAAGAACATGGCATTAAGAGACAACTGAGTGAACCTAGAACCCCTCAGCAGAATGGGATTGCAGAGAGAAGTAATAGGATTATCCTTGACACAACATGCACCATCATGATTGAAGGAAAAGTTGCACACACCTACTGGAGAGATGTGGTCAATAAAATAGTCTATACCATCAATAGAATACAATTAAGGCTAGGTGTGGATAAGACACCTTATGAGTTATGGTTTGGTAATGTTCCCATAGTAAAATACTTTAGAATCTTTGGAAGCAAGTGCTACATCAAGAGGGATGAAGCAATAGGAAAGTTTTATGCAAGAAGTGATGAAGGTATTTTCCTTGGTTACTCTACTAAAAGTAAAGCCTATAAATGTTTTAATTTGAGATTGAAGAAGATCATTGAAAGTGCTCATGTTAGGATTGATAAAAATTTTATGGTTCAAGAAAGATATCATGATTATGAACCTATGATTGAAGAATAACCCAATCCTTCCACTACTGAGATAGTTGTTGAAGAAATGTTTGACAACATTGATGTATTAATCAATGACCCTGAAACAAGTGAAGAAGAAACTCAGAAGGTTGATGAGACAACATCACCTAAAGTTCCAAAGTTTACTTCTAGATATCATTCTAAGGATGACATCATTGGAGAATAGAGCATAAAACTCACAACAAGATCAAAAGCAAAGAGTTTAGCAGACAATGAAGCGGTATGTTTACTATCTCATATTGAACCCTTAAGTGTTGAGGATGCTTGTAATGATTCTGATTGGCATGATGCTATGAAAGAAGAACTTGACCAGATTATTAAGAATGATACTTGGGAGCTGGTCCCAAGACCTAGTGATAAGAATGTGATTGGAACAAAATGGATATTTAGAAATAAGATGAATGAAGATGGCACCGTAGTAAGGAATAAAGCAAGGTTAGTATGTAAGGGATATGCACAAAGAGAAGGTATTGATTATTCAGACACATTTTCACCTGTGAGTAGATTAGAGGCTATTAAGTTATTTTTAGCCTATGCAACAGTCAAAAAATTCAAAGGCTATCAGATGGATATTAAGTTAGCATTCCTAAATGGTGAGTTAAAAGAAGAAGTATACATTGAGAAACCAAAAGGATTCACCCTATCAGATAGACCTGATATGGTATGCAGATTGAAGAAAGCCCTCTATGAACTTAAGCAAGCCCCTAGAGCATGGTATGAAAGACTTGATAGATATCTAACTAAAATTGGATTCAATAAAGGAGCAATAGATTGTAATCTATTCATAAGAGAGACATCTGAAGGTCTACTAGTTGTAGCTATATTTTTTGATGACATTATCTTTGGAGGTAATGAAAAATTGAGTGTTGAATTTGCTAAAGAGATGTAGAATGAATTTGAGATTAGCATGATTGGACCTATCAAATACTTTTTGGGATTGAATGTGTAGTAGACAGACAAAGGTATTTTTATAAATTAGACTAAATATGTGAAAGAGATCTTGAAGACATTCAAGATGGATGATTGCAAGCTAGTGGGTACACCTATGATAATAGGATGCAAGCTTACAAAAGAAGATGATTATCTAGTGATAGATATATCATTCTACAAGTCTATGATTGGTAAACTCATTTATCTTACTCAGACTAGACTTGATATTTCCAATGCAGTTGGCATTGTTGGAAGATTTACAGCAGAGCCTAAACAAAGTCACCTCATGGGAGTAAAGAGAATATTCAGATATTTGCAGGGCACTATAGATTATGATCTATGGTATCCTTATTCAGAAAATGTTGAGCTTCATGTATATACTGATTTAGATTGGGAAAGATGCGTTGATGATAGGAAGAGTACATCAGGAGGAGCAATATTTCTTGGTGACAGACTTGTCACTTGGACAAGCAAGAAGCAGAATTATATTTCTCAGTCAACAATAGAAGAAAAGTATGTTGCAGTAGTATTGAATTGTTCTAAAATTATTTGGATCAAGTAGATGATAAAGGATTTTGGAATTCAGATTGATTATCCTATTGTTATACATTGTGATAACACTAGCACTATCAATATGTCAAAGAACCTTGTGATGCATGCAAAGACAAAACACATTGAGATCAAGTATCACTTCCTAAGAGAGAAAGTGGAAGAGAAAGAAGTCAAGTTAGATTATGTGAGTACTAAAGATCAGTTAGAAAACATATTCAAAAAGCCTTTTCCTAAGGATACTTTTGAGTATCTCAGGGAAAAGTTGGGAGTAATTCCCTTCCCTGATTCTGCTTAGAAGAAGAGGAAAGTACATAAGTCCTTAGAGACTAATGGATGGTTGACTAATCTACCTTAGAAGTAGTATCGGAGCTTAAATTTTTGGTTCCCTTTTCCATTGATGTCAAAGGGGAAGTTATATATAGTCATGAAAAACATAAGGAACAATATACTAAGGGGGAGTTGTATTCAGTCATGGAAGTAGTTCAGTTGAGGAAATGGAGAATATTGAAGATTATTGCAGTAGATGGAGGATTCATCCTTGGGGGAGTTTTGATAAGGAAATGGAGAATTTTATAAAATAATTTTTCATTTGGGTTGGTGGTATTTTTCATTCCATATGTTGCCATCAATGCCAAATGGGGAGATTGTTGGAGATTTGTTAGCAAGTCCGTGCTGACTGTATGTTTTTCATTGATGACAACATATGGTAAGTAGCATGCATGGAAGACTTATGCACTAATATTTGAGAATATGTAGCATGGACATGTTATCAACATGATATCATGGAAGTAGAGGTTAATTATTAGTACAAATAGTTATATAGTAGCTTGTATCAGCAGTGTCCCTGACAGAGTTACAGGTAGTGTTCTATGATTAATTGTTCGTACATTTATAATGGAGCCTTGCATGTTTGGATATGTGATGGATTCATGTTAGTGATGTTACATTCATGGACACAGAGTTTGATGATTAGTAGAAGTGAAGTTATGTAGTCACTATTCACTAGTTGCAGTACAAGAGCCGACAGAGATTTTATTGGTACAAGATTTGCGCCTATCATTACGGTATGCACCCTTGGATTTGTGATTGATGAAGAGTTAAGAATGTTTAGTGAAGAGCACATGAAGCAATTCAGCTTGTGGAGAAAGTATCAGTTAATTTGGTAGAGTCGATAGTTTGTAGCATGCACCTACACTTATTAATTTAGATAGGTCCTAGTTTGTGTTGCGTGCTTAGTAGAGATGACTGAGATGTTTTGGAAGATTATTATTATTTCTCTAATATGATTTCAAGGTGGTTCTAATAGGCCAACTTGATTATATCATTTAGAGGAAAGATATTTATAGGTAGTCATTTGTGATTGCTAAAGTATGGTTGAGAGTTGAATGTGTAGAGCAGAGTAGAGTGTGTGAAGTGTTGAGCCATCAGTAGAAGGTCTATGTGACCAAGTAAAGAGTTTATGCTATACATTGGAACTAATCCAGACAACAAGTCAAGTGTAGTTCACTAGGATCTAGATATAGTGTGTATCTATTATTCTAAAGGTTGTAGCCTTCACCCCTTTGAGCAGTGTACTCTCGAACAATGCATCATCACCCCTAACAGGGTTACTTGTAAAAGAATCCTAACAGGGTTTGACCCTTGACCAGGTCACTGTACTAAATGTATTGTAAAGAAAACTCCTAATAGGGTTAAGTATCTTCTAAAAAGGATCATAAAACACTAGTGCAGATTATTAGTGGGTGTTAATTCCCACCGAGGTTTTTACCTATTTGGGTTTCCCTGTAACCAAATATTGGTGTTATGTTCAAGTGTTCTTTCATTGTGTTTATGCTTTATGTTTAAGTATACTTAATTGGATAAAGAATTGAAACTTGTAGATAACTGATTCACCCCACCCCCTCTTAGTTATCTCTTGAGACTATTCCTAATAGATGCATGGAAAGGAAAGGATACCATCTGAAATTGTTGAAAAATACAAGGATACTATTTGCTTCATGGTAGATACAAACACTTGTTTGATGGAAGCAGTTGAGCCAAGGACCTCATGGGTGATGTCTATGGGTTATGAGATGGATAAAGATATTCTGGTTATGTATGAAGAGAATTTTTTATCTCAACCGATAGATACTAAGACTCTAAGGTTTGAGACATATGAAGAGAAGTCACTTCAAGTGCATAATGATTTGATGAAACTTGCTATTGAAATGAAGGTGAGAAAGGACATTGAGCAATTCATGATTCAAAAAGGTTTCAAAAAGAAACATATTGAAAAAGAAAGAGATAAACATGCTGGAGAGAAAGCTAGCATATTGGGTGCAACAAAAGAAGATGAAGTTGTTGAATTTTTTGGTGCAACCGGTAGTACCCCAATTGGTCGGCAAACAAGGAGTGAAATTATTGTGAAAGAGGACATAAAGAACATAAAAGGTGACATGTAAAAGGAAGAAAGAAAAAGAAAAAAGGTCTAAGAAAGTTGTTGATGAAGAGAGTGAAGGGACAAAGTCAGAGAAAGAGCAGAAGGAACTCAAAGAAAAAGAAAATAAATCCAAGGTGGTAGGTTCTCCCATTTCTAAAACTATTAAATCTGTATCAGGTAAGGTATATTTTGTCACTGTAATCATTCAAAATGTCAAGAATTATGAGATACTGATTGGAGTTAAAAATTATTATCACTTACTTGATGAGGAAGATCAAAGAAAAGTTGAAGATAACATGATTGAAAGTAAGTATAAGCTAAGATAAGCTGTAATCCAACTACAAGGTCAAATTCCTAATGAATTATATAATAAAATTGATACAAGCAGGAAAGAAACACTTATGAAAGATAAGGAGTTAGTGAAATATGTTCTACTAAACCTATTACCTGACTCATTTGAGGAATAAATAAAGGATATGTCTACAAAGGTTAGACCTTTATTCAAAACTAAATCAAGGGTTACAAATTTGTTAGTTGGTGAGACCCAATCAATGTAGGATGAAACATAAGAAATTCTAAAGAAGAATTTGGGTCTAATGAAGGATACAAGTGAAGAGGAATTGGTAAAAGAAAATGAATCTGATCCAATAGTGACTCAAACTGATGAGGGATTTACTATTTATGGTGTGAAGATCACACTTGAGGAAATCATTGATGAGATGGACAACATAGGTGATATCCTTTCTATGGAGATACAAGACGAGCACATGGATACACAAGATCAACATGAATCTCATGAGAAATAATATGTAAAGAAGAAGATCCAATATACATAGGTACTGATCATAATTTAACAGGTGATGCAAAAGTAAAGACACCAAAAAATGATCAACAATAACAACAAGTACCTATGATGGAGATCATAGGTGAAACTAATCAGGAAGAGCAAGAGAAATAAAAATAAGTAAAGGCCACTGAGAAGAAGAAAGATACGGCAATAGTATCTATTGATGAAGATGATATACCGATTAAGGGACAAATAGAATTGTGCTTTATGATTCTTGAGGAAATGATCAACTTTGCAATGATAATCAAGTCTAAAGCG
This sequence comes from Chamaecyparis obtusa, assembly GCA_027943335.1. Lineage (NCBI taxonomy): Eukaryota > Viridiplantae > Streptophyta > Pinopsida > Cupressales > Cupressaceae > Chamaecyparis > Chamaecyparis obtusa. The sequence goes on from BSBK01006302.1 coordinate 422,504, forward strand.
AAGAAGGAGAAGCTAAAGTAGGAAGCACAAGTAGTTTTAATGGAAAGAGATATACTTTCTGATTTAATGCCTGAAGTTACATATGATGACAAGGCCACTCCAATGGAGAAATTTCCACATTTAGTCACTACCATGAGTGATGAGATGAAAATTTTGGAGGATGCTACTCTAGAGAAGAAAAGGAATATGTCAAGAAGAGATAAAAAAAGCTAGCACAGTCCATTGTTGAAGACAAGAACACCCTTGCATTGGCTATGAACTGGGTGAAGGATGCACTACTAGAAGGTGATAAGACTTTAAATTCCATTTGTGATTTCTCTCATTTCTTGAAGGATATTGAAAAGAAAAAGGGTGAAGCTCAACAGGAGCTGGAATTGTTGTCAAAAAACATTGATCCTATTCATGGGACTGCAACTTCTTTTGGAGTTGAAGTTGGGAAGATAAACCAAAAATTGAAGACTTATAGGGTAGAACAAGATAAAAGGATTAGAAACTTGATGAAGTTACAAAGTGTTTTGATTCTAAAAATGGATATCTTATAACATAGAGTGAAGGAATCCGAACAAGCTGATGAGTCTAATTATTGACTCAATTTTGTTATGATCTTTATGTTTTTTTGATACTCTGACAAAGATTTCCAAGACATTTTATTACTTATGCTTACGTGAACCTATGCCAAGTATAGCGAAAGCCACAAAATATAAGGGTAGCCTGAATGATATGTTTTTCCAACTATTATAAATATAATGCAGTATTTCATATAATTATTTCAAGTTGTGTTCTAATATCTAAGTAGGAGTTGAAACATTGACTTGCATATATGTGTATCAAATGTACTAGCCTTTTAGGTAAATGCAGAGTGGTATGAAAAGTGGCGCATCCTCATTAAAGAAGGGAGATAAAAGACCAACCATGGCGAGAGAATTCAACATGATTCCGATGGAGGTGTCGAGCTTTAAAAGAGATGTTGTTCAGAAAATATAGGGAATTAGTCTTGCTACATTTCCTCATAACTGTTATTCTATTGACTGTAGTAATTGTATCATGTTATGGTTGTTTTATCTCCTCCACATGTGGCGAGACTTGATGAGACTTTTCTGTTATGTTTTCAATAAGTGTCGATCCTTGATATAAAGGGATTTTGATAGATTTAGTAGGTAATAGAGAAAGATAGAATGATGTATTTAGTATAATAGAAGTTACTCTATTTTTTTCTCTTCATGAGTTATTCAGTTATGTAACCAGTTAAGAAGATTTTAATGGAAGAGTGATTTTGGATTATTTTCTTGTGTTGAGTAGTTAGTAGAAGCCAACCAAGGGGGCCCACTTGGGAGGTGGATTAGATTAAGATAGAATAGATTTGCTTTCTGTACTTTTCCTATTTTCAAATAGAGCTATTGTTTATTCCTGCAGCATTATATATGTGGTTGTTCTTGTAGCACTTGTAGAGACAAGTACAGTGAATGTTTTGAGTGCTAGATAGACTTAGATTTCTTTCATAAGTTTTCTATAGTAATTCAATTCAATATTCAAGCGTGTTTACTTTCCTACAGCAATAGCATAGATTCCTTTCATGCATTTTATCTTCCTACAACATAAGTGTTTTGACTCCTAAAGGAACTTAGTGCACAAACTGTGTTGTCCCATTTCAAGTCTACGTCCCTGGGTTGCCAATCTAAATACATTTCATGATGGGGATAGGTAGTCTGTAGCATAGATATATTACCGTTAAGAGAGAGACAATGGCATGATTATCTCTACCTATTGTGAGACTGTTCATTTTTGGTACCATTGTCGGGGATGGTGTCAAACTAGGAACCTCAAAAGAGTTATTTATTTTTCAGATTAGTTTCCTATTTTTAGTTAATACCAAGAATTTGTAAGCTTGTTTGACAAGTCATCAACTTACTTCATGCATTGAAGAAGGTGAGATGCTCATGGAAGATTTCTTCCAAAGGAGCCTATTAAAATGAAAGAATAATTTGAAGAGATTGAATTACCATTCCTTGATGCCAGTCCTGAGTTTGTTGCATCATCTTCAACAGAAGAAGAAGAAACCCAAGAAATATTTGACTTCCATCCTTTTGCAGAAATATTGGCCAATTTTCATAATAATAATCCTACTCCAAGACAGTCTGTTTCTCAAAACCCTCCAGTCAACAATACTTTCCTACCACAATTTCAATATTCAACGCCTCCAGTAATGGCAGCTCCTACATTTCCATTTCCAATTCCAAGTCTTGTTAGAAATCCAAACCTCAAAAACATACTTGCCACAACACTTCCAAAGTTCTATGGACTTGTTACGGAAGATCCTGATACCTTTTTGTTTGAGTTTGACATACTATGTCAAAGTTTTGACTACAATACTAATAGTCATAAGCTTAAGTTATTCTCAGCAACACTAAAGGAGTCAGCCCTCAGATGGTTCATGGGCTTAGGAGTGAATGCAGTACCTGATTGGGATGGAATGAGAGATTTGTTTCTAAAGAAGTATAAAGAATACTACAAGGGTAGTGATTCAAAAGGAGATGATATCTTCCATATGTCACAAAGGGAATATGAGACATCAGAAGACTACATATCATGCTTCTTATTTAGACTACAAAAGAACCCGCAACATGTATTGCAGGAGGATTCACAGAAGATAATTTTTCTAAGAGGAGTGAATGAAAACTGTCTTGAAGCTCTAGACCTCATGGCCAGAGGTGATATATCATAGTCCTCCTGGGATGACCTTAAGAAGATTTGTATGAAATATTCTAGAGTAGCGGTCAAGAAAGGAAGAGGATTTTTCTTAGCACTAACAAAAGGGAGTGGCTCTGGTATTTTGAAGATGGAGATTTCAAACCTGTTGTTAGACTTCAAGCAAGACATCATAAATGATGTTGCTACACACATGGACATTATGACCACTAGAAGAAACATGCAAACGCAGAGACATAGTTGGTAGAGTACTGTCCTCATTGCCGCAAACAAAAGAAGGATTGTCAATGCAAATTGGTCGCAAACCTGGAGAACTAGCATCTTCCAACTGAGTATTTGAAGATAGAAGGAGAGGATGAGAAAGTATTCTTTGTTGCTCAATGCTGACCATGGGCCACAAGACAAGGTATGCCTCAAGACCCATTACAAACTTCAAGTCCATATAATAGTCAGTGGAAAAATCAGAATGTCCAAAGTCCTCCATAGTATAATCAAACCACTTGGAATAATGCTTGGCCAAATAATGAACAAAATCAGTGGTATCCTCCACAACAACCCTAATGGTCACAATTTCCAAACCAATGGCAACAACCACAAGGAAATTGGCAACCCACTAACCAATGGAGAGGACCTTAGCAATGGCCTAACCCAAATCCTAGATATCCACCTCTACCACCTCCTACAAATATGTCTACAATAATGCCACCACCTCCAAATGCAAGACCCCAAAAGTAGATGCAATTACCTGCTCAACCTCAACCAAATCCAAATAGTCAAAAACCATAGCAGAAAATGTATGCTACTGATGCTCAGTAGTAGCCTACCTATGCACTTGATATAGCTGATATACACCTAAGATCAGGTACTACCTTGCCAGCACCTGAACCACCCCTTATCACTGAAGTGCTAGACCTTCCTGCAACAACAGTACCAATTCTAGAGAATGATTTGCCAAATAATGTTGCATTAGAAAATGTTTCCAACTCAGCTAATGTTCAAACATTAGTTAAACCACCTTTTCCTCAAAGGCTCAACATGGAGAAACCCATACAAAAAGAAGAAGATCAACCATTTGATATCATTGACCAGCTTAAGAACATGCATGTCTAGATTCCCCCGTTTCAAGAAATAAAAGATGTTCCAGTATATGGAAAAGCAATAAAAGAAGCTTGTCTTAAAAAACTTGGGAGAAAGAAAAAGGATCCTACAACAGTTCATGTTATAGGACAATTGGTTGATATCATGCTAGGAAAATTGGTGATACCAAAATATTCAAATCCAGGGAGTCCGGTTGTGAATATTATCATTAATGGCTAGTCTGTCAAAAATGCATTAATAGACTTAGGTTACCCTATTATTCTAGGATGTCCATGGTTAGCAATAGCTGATGCAAACATAAGTTGTAGATCAGGGAACATGACAATTTCAGATGGGCAAACCACTAAGAAATTATTATTGTATTCTCCAGCTCAACCGCAGCCAGATTTGAGTACACTTATATGGCCAGACTTAGGAGATGGGGAAGAAGAACTAAATTCTATGGTTCAGATCATGATGTTACATAGGAAATCATTTCTAAAGTTGCAAGAGGAGGATGAAGTCATTCAGAGCATTCTTAACAATGACTTTGTTGTGATCAAAGATGTGTCTGAAAGTTTTGTCTTAGAGTTAAGTACATATGAAGATAATCCTAAGGATTGTGTATTACCTTCAGAACCCAATATTATCCATCAGTTGCTACCTAGTGAAGTGAACACAAGTCCTATACCTGAAGTATCCATGCTTGACCTTACAACCACTATTGAGCTTTCTAAAGGCCATAATCTCCATGTGAATAACAAGTTGCCTCCACAACAAATGGAACAACTTACTAAACTGCTGCAAACACATGAGAAAGCCTTTGCATGGGATTATGGGGACATGAAGGGATTGAGCCCAACATTATGTACTCATAGGATATATATCAATGAAGGAAGCCTACCCCTTTGTCAACCTCAAAGAAGGATTAATCCAACATTAAGGGAGATAGTAAAAATAGAATTGCAAAAGTTACTAGATGTTGGCTTTATATATCCTATATTTGATAGTAAGTGGGTATCACCTTTGGTTATAGTACCTAAAAAGGGAGGCAGATGGAGGATTTGTGTGGATTACAGGGAGTTAAATAAAGCTACCAAGAAAGATCACTTCCCACTACCATTCATTGACCAAGTACTTGATACTTTGGTCGGTAAGAAGTATTTTTTATTTCTTGATGGATATAATGGCTATAATCAAATAACTATTGCTCCAGAGGACCAAGGGAAGACTAAATTCACATGTCCATGGGGGACATATGCATATTTAGTTCTACCTTTTGGATTGTTTAATTCTCCAGCAATGTTTCAAAGAGCTGTAATAAGTATTTTTGCTGACATATCACATGACTGTATGGAGATATATATGGATGACTTTACAACATTTGGGGTAACATTTGATGAATCTTTGAAGAATCTTGAAAAGGTACTAATTAGATGTAAAGAACATAATCTATCCCTTAATAGTGAGAAATGTTTTATGATGATGCAAGAAGGAGTGGTACTTGGGCATTTCATTTTAGTAGTAGGAATTCAAGTGGACCCAACTAAAGTAGAGGTAATACTAACATTACCTACCCCTACTAAACAAAAAGATGTAAGATCTTTTCTAGGACATGCTGGATACTATAGACACTTTATTCAAAATTTCAGTCAAATTGCTAGCCCTCTGTATACACTGCTTACCAAAGAAGCTAAATTTAAGTGGACACAAGCATGTGATGAGTCCTTCCTATAGCTTAAGAAACTCCTAACCACTACCCTAGTCCTCAAAGGACCAAATTGGTCTATTCCATTCCACATCCATATAGATGCATCTGATTATGCCATAGGTGTTGTGCTAGGAAATTAGTCTAATAACCTTGAGAATGCAATTCACTATATCAGTAAAAGCCTTCATGGCCCTGAATTGAACTACACAGTGACTGAAAAGGAACTCCTAGCTGTAGTTTATGCATTGAACAAATTTAGACATTATGTCATAGGATATCCTATTTTTTTTCACACTGATCACTCTGCAATAAAATATTTGATGAAAAAACCTTCTATAATAGGTAGGTTGGCAAGATGGCTCTTACTATTGTAGGAATTTGATATAACAATTGTTGATAAGCAAGGGAAGGCCAATGTAGTTGCTGACTACTTGTCTAGACTAAAAAATGCTGATGAAGACACTACTCAGGTTGAAGATACATTTCCAGATGAACACCTATTCCATATAGCAATCAAGAACCCATGGTATGTAGACATAGCCAATTATCTAGTAGCAAATAAGATGCCCACACATTTTTCTCAGAAAGACAAGAAAAAGCTTGCAGAGAAAAGTTTTCAATTTTCATGGATAGATAACAATCTATTTTACACTGGTCCAGATTAGATTATGAGAAGATGTGTGAGAGAAGATGAAGTATATGATATAGTCCATGCTTGTCATGATGAGCCTTTTGGAGGTCATTTCACAACAAATCAGACATCCCTAAAAATCTTGACCATAGGATATTATTGGCCTTAATTACATAAAGATGTAGCCAGTTATACAAAAAAATGTGATAAATGTTAGAGGATGGGAAAACCAATGAAATCAAATGAGATGCCAAGCAATCCATAGGTATTAATAACACCTTTTGACAAGTGGGGTATGGAATTCATTGGCCCAATTGATCCACCATCAAATGGAAAATCCTACATCTTGGTTTGTACAAACTATCTGACAAAGTGGGTAGAAGTGAAAGCTATGCGGGATGCAAGGGATGAAAAAGTAGCTAAATTTTTGTATGAAGAAATATTTACTAGATATGGAGTACCCAGAGAGCTTGTCACAGACCAAGGAGCATAGTTCACATCAAACCTGATCATAGAGCTAATGAAGGAATATAGCATAAGGCATCAGAAATCTAGTCCTTATCATCTGCAAGCCAATGAATAGACAAAGGTGACAAATAGAGAAATAGAGGCAATACTAACAAAGACAATACAGTTGCATCACAAGGATTGGATCAACAAATTACCAAAAGTAGTTTGGGCTTACCGTACCACATGGAAGACAACAAAAGGGTTCAGACCATTTGAATTGATGTATGGGAAAGCAACAATGATGCCCATAGAATTTGAACACAAAACATTGCACACAACACTTGAGCTAAACATTAGTCTTCATGTAGCACAAGAAGAATGTCTCCTCCATCTTAACTGCTTGGATGAAAAGTGCAATTCAGCATTAGAGAGAACATAACTAATACAGAACCAAAGGAAAAGATGGCATGATTCACATATCAAGAATAAGAAATTTCAAGTAGGAGATTGGGCTTTATTATATGATTCAAGATACGAGGAGAACCTAGGAAAGCTACAAACCAGATGGCTTGGACCCTATGAAATTCAACATGTCTTTGATAATGGAGCAGTTCAGCTAACCACACTTCATCCAGTACAATTTAAGCTGCTAGTCAGTGGACACCGCCTGCGCCTATACCATAAGCCTCAAACCAAAGAAGAATTCTTACAACAGTTCAACATTCCTAGTTTAAATGACTCTCAGGAAATAATTCCTACAATAGAAGGTGAAAGCCTTCCTCCTACAGCCTCACCATGACATGCTTTCTATCAGCATTCATAATAAAACTTTATATAATGAGGTATATTCATTCATTCATTTTTCTATATTCTTCTCGTCAACTCATCTCATTTCTATATCTACCACCCACCCAAATTCCATGTCACCCACAATTTCTCTTTTCAAATGCTTTCAATAAAATGCCACATCAGCAATCTTAAGTAGTTGCCAGAATCAACACTCTAATCAACTCACATTCATGAACGATAATTCATCGCCAGGTACAACTTTCTAACTCTTTACTTATTTTTAGCACACAGGTTAAATTACTTATATCTAGTACTAAATTAAATATATGATATAAGCACTAAGCTAGTTTCCCAACCTCATGCCAAAATTAACAAGTGAGGACACTTGTTCAGATTTCATACAGGGAAGAGGAAGTGTACTAACTTCCAAGTGTCATTCATAGACTATCCTTGTCATACCCTTGTCACATCATTGTTGTACTTAGGCTACGTTCCATTAATTTTTAAATCCTTCGCACATTTTCCCCATACTTTCAAATTCTGATTTCCTGAACTTGACATGACTTCAAAAGGATCATAATTAATCTGTGAGGTAACTCGCACTAAATGTATTGATATCTTCTAAAATCAATGACATTATTATAGTTTGTGTCAAGTGAAATAAAGGTAATGCAAGCGAAAATATCGACATTTTTCAAAGAATCACAATTACATTTCAAGAGAGGGAATTTGTAGAAGAACTGAAAGTTTAGCAGTGGGTTGGAGAGCTGAGAAGTTAGAAATTGGGCACCATTAAGATGGGCGGACATTTACAGAGACATGAACCGGTCGTTCATGGTATTTTTTTGGTGGATGTTGAGGTAGTCCACAGGTTTAATGCATGTGGCTGGCTTGGTTATTTTCTGTAGTTGACAGAGTTTAATGAGGAGGTTGCTATGGAATTCATGGGTAAATTTGAAGAAGGGAAAGCAACAGTGTGGGGATTGACAGTTGTGGCCACTGAAGAGAGAATTGTGGAAGTTACAGGATTACCAATTGTGGGCGAACATTATCCAAATGAGCATGATGCTAGGTCATCTCGTGCTCAGTTTTCCAAGCCGGGTGATCCTCCGCTTGAAATTACTAAGTAGGGGTGCAACAAATTGTCCCTTCCTCAACCATTTCCAGGACTAGCTATGGACATCATTAGGTATTTAACCTATGAGGGGAGATTTTCAAACTTACATGCTTACCATTTTAAGCTGCTTAGCTGTATCAGACATAATCTTTGGGTTAATATTCCTAATTTTCTTTATAATATGCTAAGTATTGGTGTTGAGGAAACTCAAAGAGGCAATGCAAACTCTATTAGTCACCATGCCCTAATCAAGATTTTAGTAGAAAAATCTCTTAGGGATGTTTCCCCAATGTCATGGGCGGAATTTGTCCAAGCTAAAACTTTGCAACCTCAAGCAAATCCTGTGGCCCAACCTCTAAATGATGTAGTAGAATCCTCTGACCCTACTAAAGAAGTAGTTGTGAAAGAAAAAGAACTAGAATTACCGCTAGAAAACCAACCCCCTGAACCTACTCCAAAGAGTAGTGTACCCACTTCTTCCTTAAAGAAAGGAAAGCAAAACGTTAGGAAAGAAATCCATGACTTAGAAGGAGAAATTTCAAACCCTACAATCCAAGTTAGTAAAAGGAAATGGTCATGTCCTGCAGCATCTATTCCTACAGCATATAAAGCAAAAAGGTCTCACCAGCCTAAAACTACAGTGGTTGAAGAGGCATATGTGTGTAGAAGCCCTCGAATGAGAGGACAAGTGATCCCACCTTCTCCTCAAAATCTAGATATTCCATCACCAACACCAGATAAAGAGCCCTTTGTCAAAGTTATTCCTGATGATTATCCTTCACAAGCAGAACCCCAACACATGGAGGAAACTCCTAATGAGCAAGAACCTAGCGGTAGCATGCCTCAGAATGATGAAGGAGTTCCTGAGTAGAACCCTAAAGTAAAACCAGAAAACATTCCTAAGAATGTTCAATCTACTTCTTAGCATCTTGTGTATTCTGATGTGTCCATTATACCTTACCAATCATCCTAGTTCACTAATTTATTCTAGCAGACTATTAAAGAGAAGAAAAAGAAAGCCCAAATATAAGAGTTCCCTCCATCAATGATTCAGTCTGTCCTCTTTCATCTGTATAATCACTTTACCTTTCAAAAAACATGGTGGAAGCAGGAAAGGAATCAAATGCAAATGGAAATATTTGAGAAGGATGAGGAAATTGAATCCCTCAAAGAATAGTTAAAAAAATAGAAAGAGAAAATGAACAAGGCCTTGAAACTAGCTGACCAAGTGATAGCTTGTAGGCCACCACCTAGAATATATGCTATTTTATTAAAGGAGAAATTTATTTTTATCCAACTTATGATGACAATAAAGGACATTGATTGTGAATTCAAAATGGCCCAAGAGTTCTATGGTTTGTATCAGACTTTGCCAACATGGCAACAAAATCTATTATGTGAGTTTTATTTACACAATTTTGTTATCCCGCATGAAATAGAGTGGAATCCCTTCCTCTATATAGAGGAAATTCACCTAAGGGCCTTAATGTCATAGATGCATAATGAGACAAATTAAGATAGATAGTTGAACACCTACAGGGAACTAGAGAAATCCAAGCCTCTGCCATTAAGGGCTGAGTCACATAAACTAGACGTTCTTCTGAGGGATTGGCTCAATTTGACATATGGGAGACAAAAGCTAGAAATTAGGGAGAAAGTGTTTGCACTAAGGGATAAAGTTTACAGGGATTATCAGACACTGCCTAATTTTACAACTCAAAGAGCTCTTTCAGGGGTTAGAAATAGGTGGAACAGGATGCTAGATGCTTTCAAAAAAGTAGAGCCACATAGCCCCATTAATTATGAAGCAGCTGTTAGTAGAGTGGCTAATTACATAAAGTTGGGACGACAACCCAGAAGGGAGTTATCAATGCCCTTATCATTCCAACCACCTACACTCTTTTGGCCATTATATGACATGGGTACTTCTAGGTTGGATGCACTAGTTGAGGAACATCAAGGAAATCACTTGGAGCACACAAGAGGGTTCTACTACACTTTCAGAAGCAGAAAGAAAGGAAAGACTACTATTGGAGATTTCAAGACAATTGCAAAGAAATACAATGCTTGAGGACAAGCATTCTGTTAGTAGGGGGTAGATGATGAGTCTAATTATTGACTCAATTTTGTTACGATCTTTATGTTTTTTTGATACTCTGACAAACATTTCCAAGACATTTTATTACTTATGCTTATGTGAACCTATGCCAAGTATAACCAAAGCCACAAAATCTAAGGGTAGCCTGAATGATATGTTTTGCCAACTATTATAAATATAATGTAGTATTTCATATAATTATTTCAAGATGTGTTCTAATATCTAAGTAGGAGTTGAAACATTGACTTGCATATATGTGTACTGAATGTACTAACCTTTCAGGTAAACGTGGAGTGGTATGAAGATTGATGCATCTGCATTCAAGAAGGGAGTTAGAAAACTAACCATGGCGAGAGAATTCAACACGATTCCGATGGAGGTGCCGAGCTTTGAAAGAGATGTTGTTTAGAAAATATAGGGAATTAGTCTTTCTACATTCCCTCATAACTATTATTCTATTGGCTGTAGTAATTGTATCATGTTATGGTTGTTTTATCTCCTCCGCATGTGGCGAGACTTGATAAGACTTTTCTGTTATGTTTTCAATAAGCGGTGATCCTTGATATAAAGGGATTTTGATGGATTTAGTAGGTAATAGAGAAAGATAGAATGATGTATTCAGTATAATAGAAGTTACTCTATTTTTTTCTCTTCATGAGTTATTTAGTTATGTAACCAGTTAAGAAGATTTTAATGGAAGAGTGATTTTGGATTATTTTCTTGTGTTGAGTAGTTAGTAGAAGCCAACCAAGGGGGCCCACTTGGGAGGTGGATTAGATTAAGATATAATAGATTTTCTTTATGTAATTTTCCTATTTTCAAATAGAGCTATTGTTTATTCCTGGAGCATTATATCTATGGTTGTTATGTAGCACTTGCAGAGACAAGTATAGTGAATGTTTTGAGTGCTAGGCAGATTTAGATTTCTTTCATAATTTTTCTCCAGTAATTCCATTCAATAGTCAAGTGTGTTTACTTTCTTGCAGCAATAGCATAGATTCCTTTCATGCATTTTATCTTCCTGCAACATAAGTGTTTTGACTTCTAAAGGAACTTAGTGCACAAATTGTGCTGTCCCATTTCAAGTCTACATCCTTGGGTTGACAATCTAAATGCATTTGATGATGGGGATAGGTAGTCTGTAGCATAGATATATTACCCTTAAGAGAGAGAAAATGACATGATTATCTCTACCTATTGTGAGACTCTTCACAAGCCTTAACACCTCATCTTGTGTGCACTATTGATGGATTAGAGGAGCTTGCATTTTTTCTACATGGACAAATACCTGTCATGGAAAATCTACATAAGTCATGGGTTATTGATTGAAAAATATTGAAGACTAATTTTAATGAGATATTTAGTATAATGTAATAGGTTATGATACTCTATGATTTTGATTAATAAAATATATCTTTTTTCATATGATTGTAACACCTTTGTCATTGTTGTCAAAGGGGGAGAGGAGTGAGAGAGTAGTATTAGGATACAAAAAATTGGCTAAGATTTTTATGAAGCTATGGAGAGTAGAATAGTTTAATTACACGTTTTTAATTATTAGGGGGAGATATGTGAGGCATATGAATGTATGATGTATATGTTTGTTTGGGGAGATTGTTGACACTTAGCAATTTTTTCTTTTCTTTTCTTTTCTAAGTGCTGCCATTAATGACAAAGGGGGAGTTATTCACATTTGATGAAGGTAATATGTGTTTTGATCATAAGTTTGTATTATGGTTTTTTCATTGCTAGAAAGATGATGTATTGAAGGCATGAGATTATTTTTACTGATGGTGCTAAAGGATCAAATTGAAAAATCAACTAAGTGTTTAGTTAACTAGAATGAAGACAATATGCAAGGTAGAGGTGACCGGATTTGGATTTGTAGAGTGAATTAAGGTGTGCAATTGAATAGAAATCATCTACAAAGGTATATTTAACTACATCTATGATCACATCTATTGGATTTAAGAATACAATGATTTATTGAGGATTGAAGCAACACAGGCAGTAAGAACAAGAGTTAGGAAAAGTGAGTTTGGCTAGACCAACTAACCAATCAATTTAGAGTTAGTAAATGTTTCATTTATGACTTGGTTAATGTTGAGTTGACTTTAGGGTAGTGATGTGGTGATGAGATAGGTAGTTCTAATTGTGTAAAGATGTAGAAATGATATTTTTATGTTTAGGAGGCACTCTGATTAGAATTGAAGTGGATCTATCAAAGAGGAAGTGTCATAATCAGATCATTTTATTCTTGGGACTATCTCAAGGCAAGCCCTAATAGGTTTGCAGATAAAATATTTTAACAAGGTCACTCCTAACAAAGTGAGTAGGAAATCTAATAGGATCTAAAGTATAAATCCTCTAACAAGTTGATTCTCAGAAGGAGCTTTGAAATCCCTTAACTGGGTAGTCTTTAACAAGACTTTTGTAGCTTCTAACAAGGCTATTAATACTCTTAATCGGGTATAATATTAGAAGGGTTTTTGTAATTTCTCTTAACATGGAAGATTTCAGTAGTGCACTAGTGAAATTTGTGGGCATCATTTCCACATGTGATTTTCTCCCTCTAACAAGGGTTTCCATGTGAAAAATCTTGTGTCTTGTGTTCATTATGTGTGAATGTTTTATTTGTTATGCTTCATTTTTATATTATCATTTTCATTATTGGTTATTATGGATGATTATTGTTAAAAGTTTTAGACTTGTGAATGCACTAGTTCAACCCCACTCTTAGTGCCTTATACTACTAACATAAAATGTTGTCCACCTTGCACAAAGAATAATTATAATAAATATATAAAATAAATATTTACTTTTATGTGCATTTTAGGTGATGTGTTTAGCCATATTAATATTTATTTAGATCCACTTGTAGAGTTATATGTGGCATTGGTTATGTATTTTATATATGGGTTACATTGTAACAACCACTCCATTGATTCCAATTATTTTGATTCAATTTTCAACTAGTACCAACTTAATTGTCCAAGTATCTTAGTTCTAGCTTAGAAATATTGACTTCATAATTTCTTCATGTACTATAGTGGTGATAACAGACACCACTACTTGTGTTTATGCTCAAAGGTGGAAAATTTTTGCAGTAAGGGTTTTCCTTGACCTATATATATGCATCAAAAGTTCAGTCCTGATGATTTTTCCTTGTATCCCCTTGTGGTAAACTATAGGCTTTTTAGTTTTCCCTTAAGGGTTAGAGAGAGTTCATTATTGGTGTAGGAGCACCGGGGCCAAGGACAAAGACCTAAGAGGAACTAGGGTTGCTAAATAGATCCCAGGGGGAGAAAAGGATGAACATGACCATGATGGTTCATCTAATTTAATAAGATCACAATGGTCATTTAATAATATTTTTATAATGTTTTAATTGATTTGATTGATCAGTTTGTAAAAGGATTAATGATGTAAGCCTTAATGAAATTTTGGGAGTTAGAGTGTACCTAGGGATCACTTGGGGATCCTAGGTGTTGATAAGTGTTAAAATGACCTATAAGGTCCATATTGATTTTATTAGAGCCAATAGTGCCACTATTAAATATGTAATGCACTCAAAGTGCCAAAAATGTAATATTGCCCAATATGGCAAAACAAGCCCATGAAGGCTCATGTAAGGGTTTTAGAAGGGTTTAAGGGCTTTAGATTTAAGATGGAAGCCAAAGAGGAATTTGAAAGTTAATATAAATAAAAAAGGTAGAGATTTGTCAAAATGATAAGTTTGTTGTTAGTTTGACGCCAATAATCTAAGAATATAAATAGTCATAACTGACTGTACACAATTTGTGGAGGAAGTTGAACAGTCAACCATTTGTAGAAGGTTATTTATCATTTTTTGAGTGTGGATTTGAGGAGAGAAGAGTGGTGAGAATTTTTTTAGTGATTTTTCATTGAAGGAAGACAATGTAAGAAGTTTTTTGAATGAATACAAAATAATTCTTTGTAAATAGTCAAGTTGTTGCCTGAGGAACAGTCAATGTTCTTGGACTATTAAACCCTTTATTTCAATGCAATAAGTGATTGGAAATGCATTATATTGATGGTGGTTTATTTTTTTAATTTATTTCATGTAGTATTGTATTGTTTTATAAATTTTTAAAGTCAAGAAAGTCACTGGTGTGTTGACTGTTCCTAGTAGATTGTTGTATGCAATCAACATTTTGATTTGAAGGCACCATGAATAAATAGGGCCTCCTCACTTACTATGGTTAATTTGATTTTGGATCTTTTCCATTCCATGTATTATATGTTCCCATATATGTTTGTATGCAGGGATGGAAAGGGGATTGATAAATGGATCTATCATTGAAGAAAAATGTTGATTGAGGGTCACTAGGTGCTAGAGGTTCTACCCAAAGGAGGGCCACATTTTATTGCATAGAAGGTCAATATATGATCATTATATTTTTTTTTATACATTGATAAGATCTAGAAGTGAGTGGAGAGGTTATTTTGGTAAAGCCCTAGGCTTATGCACCTAGGAATGAGGGTTTTGTGGTTTGGGTAGAAGATCTTGGTAGTACATCCTGAAAGTGTGAAAATCCAATGATTTGGATCATGATAAATTTTTTTTGAAGTTTTTATGGTTTGGGGATAAGTGTAGTTTCTACTTGCTTTGTAAATGGAGGACTAATAGGAGGTCTAATTATAGAGTATGTGCAATTGTTTGGAGATTTGTTCCAAAGGAGTAGAATGAACTCTTGAATTTTGTTGTGTAACTTTGAAAAGGGTATCCATATATACATTTATATTTGAGATTTTTTTGGATAATTTTATAGAAATCCTTGAAAAAATGGTTTGGCAGGACTACTAGGGAAATAGGCCTAGTGAGCAATGGGTAAGGGATAGTTTGTTGATTTGATTTCTTGGATGAATCTAATGGATGGATTGAGGGACATTGGGATGATTTTAAAGATGTAGAGCCTATGGTGGTATAAAGATAAGATGTTCACTCTGATAGGTTGTGTAGTTGGCTTAGATTAAGGAGAATGATCCTAATGAGAAGATAGTTTGGTGTTGCTATAACACTTGTGAAGTCCCTCTTAAACCTATTGATTGAAAGACCACCTAGGGCCTCTGCATCAAGTGGTATCAGAGCAAGAGAAAGTTCTAGGATTTGGAAGATTGGAAGCCCTTTGTTGAGGACTTGGAGTTGAATCATCCTCCTTGAGTGTTCCAAAGTGGTGGCTTGATATCTAATGAATACTAGATTTATGTGGTAATATGGAAATGAAAAGGAGTGAGAGAGAGTTAGAAAATTTTATAAGAGAATAATTGGATGGAGGAAGAAAAAGAGATGAAGAGAAGAAAATAAAAGAAAAGAAGAAGTAAGGAGACAAGAGATAGAATGGAGGAGACAAGAGGAGTTGAGAAGCTTGAGGAAAGCTTTGGAAGAGAGTGAATAAAAGTGGAAAAGAATTCAAGAGTAGAGAACACATGAAGAGGAAGAAAGAGAAGAGAGAATGGAGAGGGAAAGGAAAAGAGCCAAAAGTTGGCACTTGAAGTTGAAGAAGAAGATAAGATGGCCTATTTAGAGACAAGTTGTAGCAGCAAGGAAGAATGCACCTATGATGAGGGGTGTAAGGACTTGTGAGAAAGTCTTGGTGAATGTTGGAGGAGACAACATAGTGAAAATCTTGGAAGGTCTTGAAGATGAGTTGGATTTTTGGGATCATTTTTCTACAATATTTAAGGAATGAAAGAGGTATGGAGGAGTCTTGGAGGTGCACGAGGGAGAAACCTTCGATGAAGATACTAAATTTTTAGATATGGGCCATGAGTAGGCTCAAAAGTTGAAATTTTTTTATCCTACCATTGAGATAAGATAAGATGAAAAAGAGATGTTGATTGATGTGACGGTGACTCAAAAGATGCCGAATGAACATGAAGTGTTCACATTGGTGAAGGAGTGCAAGACAAGATGCAAGATGAAGTTGCATAGAGTTGCATGGGTCCATGAGGATCTATATTTACCTAAGGTCAAGATGAAGAACTTCAATTTTTTTTACTAACATTTGTTTGCTTGAAGGTTTCCAAGAGGACTTGGAAAGGTTTTAAATATGTGAAGTATGGTGTGGGAGAACCAGGGCCAAGGAGAAAGGCCTAACAGGAACTAGAGTCACTGAATAGATCCTAGGGGGAGAAAAGGATGAACATGACCATGATGGGTCATTTGCTATAACAAGACCACAATGGTCATTTAGTAATAGTTTGATTATGTTTTAAATGTTTTGACTGATCACTTTGTAAAATGATCAATGATGTAAGCCTTAATGGCATTTTGGGGGTTAGAGTGTACCTAGGAGTCACTTGGGAATCCTAGGTGTTGATATGTGTTTAAATTGCCTGTAAGGTCCATATTGATTGTATTAGGGCCAATCATTCCACTATTGAATATCTAATGCACTCAAAGTGCCAAAATTGTAATGTTGCCCAATATGGGAAAACAAACCCATGAAGGCTCATGTAAGGGTGTTAGAATGGTTTAAGGGCTTCAGATTTAGGATGGAAGCCTGAGAGTTATTTGAAAGTTAATATAAATGAAAAAAAGGTAGAGAGTTTCCAAAATGACTATTGGAAATTTGGCTGAGTAGGATATCATGATGTTTTCATTATGGAAACATATATTCAATATTAAGACAATATGATCCAAGGATGAAGTTCTGGATGAGAACTTAAGAAAATTGCCTAAGTATAACAACGTTTATCTATCTACATAGAGACTACTTTGACCAACGAAGTTCATAGAAGTATTTTTAGTGCATGAGAACTTGAGCACAAATTATATGAGATATGTTGGAGCTACATCTAAGAGCGTAAGATTGTACGACATGTACGGACTAAGATGTTAATGTTTTTACAGAAATGTTGAACCGACCAAAACATGGCAGTGATTAGTAAATGATTATTTTGAGTTAAGGGATTATTTTGTTTATCAAAATAATGACTTAACTAATTAGGGATAACATCCTAGATGTTAACCCTAAGGAAGCAAGAGTTAATACTATGTTTTTATAACATGGAAGCCGAATGATAAGCTATATTTGAGATAGCTGGTATAAAGGAGAGTATTATGTAATGTGAAGTTATAAGAAAGAATTTGTATTGATGTATTATGTGAAATTTGATATATGATCAGAACACTGTGAACTGATAGCAAGTTTTGTGAAGAGCCTACAAGCTAGATCTGAATATTGAAGATATTCGGTAGCAATAAAAGGTTTTTGTATTCTATCTTTTTTATTGAAGATTATTATTGTATATTTTATGTTTGGGAAATGGGGTCATCTTCCATATATTCATATTTTGTAATACCAACTCCTAATAGGGTTGAGGCTTCTAACAAGGCCTAAAGTCCTCTAACAAGGGCCAAGACACTATAGAGATGTAATAGAATGGACTAACAAGGTCAATATCTTTAACCAAATACTTTTGATTAGTGGATCATTTGTGGGTATCATCCCCACTGGGGTTTTCTAACATTTGGTATCAGAGTACAGTTACTTGGAAAAGGACTAACAACTTGAGTAAGGTCTCCATGGATATGGATCAATTGCAAAAAAACCTAGAAGAAGCTCTTGAGAAGATTGATATTCTTACTGAAGAAAGAGATACTTTGAAGAACAAATATGAAAGTGCAAAAGACTACATTGAGAAACTAAAAGACAAGATAGAAGATCTTAAATCAAAGAAAGAACCTATAAATCAAATCAAGGATAGTGATGAAGTTTCAAAATTGAAAAAGGAAAATTAGATCCTAAAGCATGAACTAAAGATGGTAGATCTAAAGCTAAGCTTGAAAGATGATAATAACAAAGTTGAATCAGATCTAAAGTTTGAAAATATAGATCTAAGGTCTAAAATTACCAAAGTAACATCTAAACTTGAGACTACAAAATTGCACTATGTTGAACTTGAGAAGTACAATACAATTGTGAAAGGAGAACTAACTCAATCCAAGCAACATCTTGAAAAACCCTATTCCAGCAAAAAAGATTGATGAACAAATTCCTTATCAAAAACCTTCTTATGATAAAACTAGTCCTAGATATTTTGAAGAAAAATTATCAAAGAAGACTGAAGAATGTAAAGAACTAGATTTGGAAATTCAACAACTTGAGAACAAAAAAGAAGAAAAAAACAAAACAAAGTTGAGTCTAACCAATTTGAAGATGTACCTAAAAAACCTAAGAAAGATGAATCACCTAAAGAAATATGAAATAAATTAAAAGGTAGATGTTTTACATGCAATTCATTTGGACACATGAAAATAGATTGTACATGTAAGCAATTCAAACCTATCTCTGGTTATTGTTATAATTGTCATGGTTTAGGTCATGTTGGTTCTTCAAAAGATTTTACACTCCATGAGATACCAATATGCTTATGACTGATGTTAAGGAGTGGTTACTTCCAAATGTGGGAAATCTATAAGCAACTAGACCAAATATAGGGACAAGACTGCCCTCTTCACTTCTGGCTCTACAAAACCAAGGTGGGTACACCTGATCCAATAGATTCAACTATATTCCTTACTCAATAATAGATCTTACAATAGATGATAGTGAGAAAGTACTAAATAAAAACCTATTATTCATTGACTCTCCATCACTGGGTAAAACAACTTATATAAAGTAAATAAAATTGTAAAAGATTGGTATTGATTATATGTTTTAGGATTACAAGATTTTGATCATTCCTCACAAAGAAAAGATAGCAAAATAAAGGCCAGTGCCTTATCAATTGGGCAAAATACTGGAAGATGGAATGAATACAAAGATGTTGTGAAAATGACTGGTCTTTTAAACATAAATACAAACACTCCCACTCTTTCCTACTTATAGAAAATCCTCAAATAAATTTAGTAAACATGTATCCCACCCTGAGCAATATTTAATCCAATCCTAGATCAGAACTCAAAGCCAAATACATAAATATAAATCTCAGAAAGATTTAAAGATTCACAGAATAAACTCAAAGGAGAGACAAAGATTTGAGATTTGTATTAAGTATAACCTTGATTGTTTGTATACATCATATTCTAAACAGTAAGCTTGCAAAATAGCAACAACAACCTGTACTTCTTCTCTATTTCTTGATGAAGAATAATACAAAAAGTTAGAATCCTTGACTGAGGGCTAGGGTTTCATAATTTCTATCTTTTCAACACCTAAACTCTCAATGCCTAGAATGATTGTGGAAAATCCTTTATATACAAGGAAATGCAACAAGCTATCGATCATTCTAGGGTTTACAAAATTCCTAACCTAAAAACTTTACAACAACCCTATAGGGTTTACAATAAATACACTTGATCAAAACTGGTGAGATATTTTTTGATGAGCTGCCTTACTTTATGTCTTCAATTATGTCCTTGGTTTCTTTCAAAAAATTTGATTGTAATATCTTTGTTGTCATCCCTGCAATAAATGCCTTTCTACATCTCAACAACCTTGATGGCTCAAAAATAAACTATCTTCACTTGTTTCAAGAGGTTGGTGGAGTATTTACTTTTTCTACATGAGGTATGTACTGATACCTCCACCTATTGTACACCTCTTCACTTGGGAACTCAACACTTGCAAATTCTACATTTTTGCTAGACAACTGTTCCCACCTGTCCTCCAATTCACTAATTTCTCACTGAATAAAATCAAACTTAGACTTAGTAGAAATCAAAGTCTCAATAGTATGAATAAAGAATAAAGTATTCTCAAGAGTCAAAATGCTAGTCATTCTAGCAGAGAAGTCATCATCTATTTGTGCTAGCCACTTGATCAATTCTTTAAGCTCACCATTCTTCTTGAAAACTCCTGGGATCAAGTCACAGCTGGGGAGTGTTAATTCCTTCTTCATCAAATTTGACTTCCTCTCAAAATCACCAAAAAGTATGTCATGCTCCATAAGATTCTTCACGTTTTGGTGCAATGGCTTGATCAGTGGATCAGGATCATTTTGAGATTTAGACAATAACTTGAACAATCTCACATTTGGAGATCTCTCAATCCATCTCTTAAAAACTAGTTCAAACTCACTCTTATATTTATCCAATGAAGTGAGTAGTGTCCTTAGCCTCCTAGCATGGTCAAACAAGACCGTGGGATTCAAATTTTTAGCAAACCACATAACAGCCTCTGTTACCTTGTCTTCATATTCCTGCTTCAACAAGCTCTTATCTTTCAAATATTCTTCCCTTATCCTGTCCAATTCTTTCCTCTTCCTTTTGAAGTGATTATTTTCCTCAAGAAATTGTTGCTTCTCCCAATTCAGTCTTGCATCAAGGTGTGTCTCTAGGTAGGGTGATGGTGGAAACTCAATGATAGGGCTATATGATGAAGCCACTATAGGTTTGTTAGCTATCATTAGTTGTGGTGACCTGTGATCCCATGGTCCTGACAATTCAGCAATTAACTTGTCCTTTTGGATCAGCTCTATCTTAAGCTCATTGTAGAATTTGAGGACAGATTCAAATTTGAGCCTCAACTCTTCTTTTTCTTGTGCATCTTTCTCTACCACTTTGACATTAAATTTGGTAGTTTCCAAAATTAGGTTTGAAGCTTCCACACCAGAAGTCTCACCTACTCTTTGTACCAATAGATTTCCTGCATATTCTATAGAGAGAGCCTCTCTTTTTCCTTTGTCTTCCTCCCTCTTAAGGGACCACATCACCAAGGCAACATGATCATCTGAAAAAGAAATTCCTCTAGTAGCTTGTTGAGCCTATTCTGTAGTAGCAAGAGTCTTTATCTTGCTCTTCCTAACTTGATCAAAGACTATTGCATCAACAATATCCCATTCTGGTAGAATCAGCACCCCTGTAGTATGGACCATAGCCCTTCCCTCCTGAGGAGTAATATTTTCAAACTGCTTCATCATTTCTCCCTTGGTCTCAGTTTCTATCTCTATTATGTCCCTATCAGGGAACTCTTCTTTCTTCTTCTCACAGATTTCTTTAAATTGGTTTATTTTCATTCTCCACAAAAATTGGAAGAATGCCCTAGTCTTTACAAATTTTTCATCAATGACAAAGGAATCACTAGCTTGTTTTAAAATGGGGTCAATTTTTTTACCCTCAAATTCAACAACAGTAAGATCCATTGTAACCTCCTTAGGTGCCTCTGACATTCCTTCTTGCAACTCATCATTGGAAACAAAAATGTTTCCCTCATTCCTCATCTGTACCAACTATTTTGCTACCCCATGTTCATCTAAATGTAAAGGGGATTGAGAGGGAGAGTATACATTTTGTTCTGATCCTGATCCCTCTTATCTTTGCCTCTTTGAAGAGGGTCCTTGCACTATTGGATCATCCATGGGCCTCTTCCATCTTGAAGTAGAAGGAATATCCTCA
This sequence comes from Chamaecyparis obtusa, assembly GCA_027943335.1. Taxonomy (NCBI): domain Eukaryota; kingdom Viridiplantae; phylum Streptophyta; class Pinopsida; order Cupressales; family Cupressaceae; genus Chamaecyparis; species Chamaecyparis obtusa. The sequence goes on from BSBK01006302.1 coordinate 444,448, forward strand.
CTTCTCTGCTATGTTGGTAGAAGAACAGTGTACCCACTTCTCTTTCACATAGTATAGATTCCCCTTGGGGTCAATTTTACATATCATGGTTGGCTCAAAATTTTCCTAGCTCTTTCAGGGTTTGTCTTGCTCATAGTAGCCCTTTTCTCATTTACTGCATGCATGATGCCTTCAAAATGCTCCACAAGAGCCTCTACCTTTCTTGCCCATGGCTCAAAGCCCTTCAATGGATCATAAGCTCTATCAAATTTTTTGATGAAATCTACAGTCTTCTTGTAGATCACCCACTTCTCCTTCTTTATTTTTTGAGTTTGGAGGCCAAACTCATTCCTTATTATATCCTCAAGAAAATTGAATTGGTGCTCCATAAGAGCACACCTAATCTTACCTCTAAACATTCTTGATAAGAAACCCTCATTATCTACACATCTTGTTGCAGCTGTAGGCATTCTATAGGGTTGCAATACCTGGTTCAAATATACCCATCCTCCCTTAGTGATAACATACTGATGAGCAATTGTAATATCAGGGAAGAAAGTCCCTCTTCCTTTACCAGTAAGGGCATTCTCTTGTAGGTCACCAATCTGCCTCAGAATTTTAGCATATCCTACCTTCAATGGAAATTGGTAGGGCAAAATGTAAGGTGCCTTTCTATAACCATATACTCTAAAAATTGTAGAAATGGGATATAATATGATATCACCAAATTTATGGACAATAGTAATGTCCTGACAATATTCCTTTGGTCTAATTAACCTTAGCAACTCCCTTGGGATTTTGGGATTCTCAAAAAAAATAGTGTCCTAAGTCTTGAAGAAAAATCCCTATCAAAGGCAATGAAACTGGCATTAGTTCTATCCCATGACAAGGCTATGGTCCACAACTGAATAGGAAGGGTTTCTCCATTTCTCTCCTTAACAATGTTCACTGTTGAATTGAAAAATTGCTCACCTTTGTACAAGAACATATGCATGAGCATAGAATACCACCCAAAGGGCCTACTAACCTTCATATTCTTTATTCCCATCAATCCCTCATGGATTAGGTCAGCCAAGTGAGAGGCAAAATCAAAGATTAGTGCCAATTGGGGATGTAAAAATTGCACCATCATGAACATATATGGAATTGGCATATGAGTGGCCTCATCATGCCCTAGGATTAAATTCAAAGACTTGTAAAAACCCTATGCTCTTTTACTGAATAAATCCATCCTGAAAGGCTCTAGTGTACTTGGACTAATAACACACATGGATCCAATCTAGTCTAAAAAATCCCTAAGAGGCCCTATTCTCAAGTAATCCTTCTGGGCTTCATATACCTCTATGAATTTAGTAAAATCTATTTTCTCTAACCCAACAGAAGGGTCATTCAATGAGAACACCTCCCTAATCTCATCTTCTGTGATACTAATCAAATTATTTCCATTTATATCCTTGACACATTTTGTCATAGGATCTTAGCACTTAGCAATCTAGATTAACAATTCTGCATCCATAAAAACTCTAGGAACTACAAACTTTCCTATATCAAATTGACATATGTTGCTAAGGGGGGCATAGGAATTTCTCTGTGAGTATGCTGCTTTAAACAAAATAAGACTGTTATAATCTTCTCCCACCCTAGCATCTCTCATCCAGTTTCCTTTGTCATGGAGCCCACTATTTACATAATCTTTAGGGTTCCTTGGGAACAATTCTTTCAATCTAGCTACCCCATTATCTAAATGTGGGAGCAATTGCATTAAGTCCTCAAAAATGCCCCTATCCTTATACTCTGTCTTCCCAGATAGTCCCCTCTTTGGTAGCATTTTTACTAGGTCTTTTAGAACAATGTGTAAATTCCCAAGAAAACACTAAATACTATCAGCTAGCAACATAATTCCCTTACAATTTATTCATAGACTAAAACAATTCTAGAAATTAGAAGATTATGACCTACCAGGCACCTAAAAAAACTTCACTTGATATCACTCTAGAGAACAATCCAGTTCGCCAAAATGCTTATGAGAGAGGTAAAGAATGCAATGATCAAATTTTGGTATATAATGTCACCAACCATTTGCAATTCATCCGCATGTAGCTCATTAAGTTTGCCATTACTAAAAATTGGCGGCCTCAGCATTCACAGGATTACACCAACAACCACCACATGATTCTTTCCAACTCATAGCACTTTATCATTTCCCAAAGAAATGACCCCACCTTCTCTTTTGAAACCTTCATTGAATCAGAAAATGACACGTCAGATAGAACAACAGGTGAAAAACTCTAACTTTCTCCTCGGTGTCAAGTATACTAACAACCTGACATGTCATCTCCACCTTCGGCCAATCAGAAACAAACCTATCAGCATGAACTGGCGACAAAGGACCCACCCTTCAGTCCTCGTCATTTAAACAAGATCAACGGCTTTCGCTATACCGCAAGCCTTAAAAATTGTGCACCATACCTAGCAGTATACCGACAACTACAAGATCTATTCGAACCTTAAGTGTCTAAGAAAGCTGACCCCACAATAACACTTTGTTAGAGTAGTCATATTATAGCTAATAATTAATTTATTTAATTATTAGTCTATTATTCTCTACACTTAAGTTAGACTTAGGCATCTCATTATTCTTTAGGGTTTTCCTCTTTAGGGTTTTGGTATCCTTTTATAAGGATTCCCTCTTTGTAATTCATAAGGAGATTGTATTATTTTCATCATTGTTAATAGAAGCTTATTTCTGGCAACATGGTTTTGCAGTCTCTGGCCTATTGGCCGCCATAGCTTTCTGTCTCTCTTCTATCTTCATTCTTGTAGCAGTCTTTGCATGCAGGTGTTCTTGGGAAGATTTAATGCTTATCAAATCTAACATGGTATCAGAGCCATCTTGCTGCTCGCTGTTCGTATTTTTGTTGAAGTGATTTAGAAGCAAGACGGTATTTTTTGTTTCTTTTTTGCCTGCAAAAAAGAAAAAAAAAAATTTTGGGGGTATTTTGAGCAAAAACAGACGCCGCCATTGCGCTCAGAAGGTCCGGGAAAGTCAAAAATCATATAAAGTTTGCAGTTTTTGGCCACTGTGACTTCTGGGAGAAAATTTTTGCCCTCCTAGGGTCGTACGGCTCGAAAATCGAAAAAAAAAACTTTAAAAAAATCATTTTTTAATGATTTTTTGCGTTAAAAATAACGCAGCCTTTGTTTTTAAAAGGCGCCGCCCAGCGGCCACCAGTGCACCGCCGAGCGGCCACCCCGCGCCCAGCCGCGGCCTCCACAGCTCCTCCGCCACCGGCAGCGCCTCCAGCGCGCCCGCGCTCCACCCGCCAGAGGCCGCTCCGCCGCTCCGCTCAGCTGGCTCCTCCCGGCTCCGCCGCCCTCCGCGGCCCCTGCTCCGCTGGCTCCTCCGCCCGGTCGCCGCTCCGGAGCTCCGCCCCGCCGGTTGCGGCCTTTTGCTGCCCCCGTGGGCTCTATTGCCAGCGGCTGGTCATATGACCGACCGGGAGCTCCAGCTCCAGCCCCCTGCGTGCGCCATGCGCCCAGGGGCTTTGTAATTCCAGCCCCCGGGGCTTAAAAAAATATTTTTTTTTGTCCTTTAGAGCTTTTTCTAGGGGTAGCTGGATTTTTTGGCCATATCTTGTGCATACGGTATCGGTTTTTTGACTTCTTTATATCGTCGGAAAGATCTTTCCGAGCTCTTTCCGATGATGGAGGTTAGGGTTTTGGGTTCTGCCATTTCAATAGCATTTTTTTGTTGTTGAAGTCTGATGTCTGTTTTTGCCTTCCGGGAGTCATATCTGGCTCATCCGGACTCCTTTTTCGGCAAACGAGATATCGTCGGAAAGCTGATTCTATGTACTATTCAGTGGTAGAGGTATTTCTTCCAGATTCTGCTCCAGGTTTTCACTCCTCCGAGTTATGCAGTTTATGCCCTCTGGTGGTGTGCTTGGTTCTACAGGTCCGGGGATCTCTTCTTCTGGTTTCTTAGTGCACTCTTCTTTCTGACTTCTGAGCTTGCATGCTCTTTCTGATGTATCTTTGTTCTGTAAACGCACTGAGATAAAGTGCCCTCTTCTGCATTTCTGGGATCTTTTTCACCTGGTTCAGTTTTAGTATTCGCACTCAGTTATAAAGTGTCATGGGGGGATTCTGATGCATTTGCCACTATAGGCGCATCCACTCTTGTCAAGTGAGCGTACCTTCCACGACATTAGCCCATGTAGACTGTGTCTATGACACCGCCCTTTATCCTGTGTGTGTGCTTCTGTTGCACTGTTGGTGTTCCTGGTTCTTCTTCTGCAGTTGTTTTTGGCATCGCATTTCAGTGTTCCTGTCACCTCTCCCAGTTCAGCATTATGGGGGGGTTCACCTGTTGGTTCTATTGCTTCCTGGTTCGATTGATCAGCTCTTCAGACACTTGTCTTCTCTACCTGGTCATGCACTTCAGTGGGGGTTCCAGCAGTATCTTCTGACAGAGTTTTCAAACATGCTTCGGAGGAGCTTCTTGCTCTCTTCTTGTTCCTTTCTCTGGGACATCTTTTGCTTTATGTACTTGGGTACCTGATCAGGCCTTGTTGCCAGGACCCATAGCTCTTTCATGCATTTTTGTTTTCATGCATCCTTTAGTCCTTAGTTGTTTAGCTTCTCCCTAAGTTACACTTAAGGGGGGGTGTTAGAGTAGTCATATTATAGCTAATAATTAATTTATTTAATTATTAGTCTATTATTCTCTACACTTAAGTTAGACTTAGGCATCTCATTATTCTTTAGGGTTTTCCTCTTTAGGGTTTTGGTATCCTTTTATAAGGATTCCCTCTTTGTAATTCATAAGGAGATTGTATTATTTTCATCATTGTTAATAGAAGCTTATTTCTGGCAACATGGTTTTGCAGTCTCTGGCCTATTGGCCGCCATAGCTTTCTGTCTCTCTTCTGTCTTCATTCTTGTAGCAGTCTTTGCATGCAGGTGTTCTTGGGAAGATTTAATGCTTATCAAATCTAACACACTTCACTTAACTTTTTGTCGAATCAAAAGCTGCCATGTTTACAAGAACAGGTTGGCGAGCCCTTTCTCCTTTTCTTTTTTAATATCAAACATCCTGTCAGCCGCCACATCATACTTATTTCAATCAATTAAAAGCACACATGTCAAAGTGACATGGAAAATTAGGGCCCACTCAGCATCTCATCCATCGTATAGCATCAAATGGTCATTGCTATACCATGAAACTTAAATACTTCACATATTTCATCAATGGTATAACGACAACCGTAAGATCAAACTATGCTTTATCCTTTGAAAAGTCTGACCCCATAGCTACTACATCACCTAAGATAGGTGTCAACACAAAAAACATGCCACTGAGACTGACAAGCCAAAATCCTACTGCTATCAGTAAAGCTTGATCGGACACTTGTCACTATACTGCGATGCTTAAAAATGAATCATCTTGTCCCAATGGTATACTAATAGTTGTCGATGCACTACCCTATTTAATCACCAACACAACATCAAAAATGGGCCCGCTGAGACTGATGTCCACTTGTCACCAAATCGCGTGTTAGAAAAGCTGACAATAGGGAATGTTGAGATTCAACGACAACCACTCATTTTTAAAGGGTTAGTCACTTAGGAAAATTTATAGGAAAATTAGGCTTTGAGAGAAATATTAAAAAAGGGTCTCATTTGATAACCTAACAATATAACATGTAAAGTGGTCACTTAAAAGGGGTTGATATCGCACATGTTTATTTGGAGAGTTAGTGAGCCAAAAAGTAATGTGAAATTATAACAATGCTAAGACCAACTAGGGCTTCTATCTAACCTAGGGTTTTCACCATAAAACCTCACAATCAGGTTTAAGTACCAGATTTTTTTTGTTTTAGCATGAAGCTAAAATTTTTTAGGATAGTGATAACAGGTCATAGAGCTATTGATTGTAAGAAACCTAGATCTAATAATAAAGATAATAGTAAAATATTTATAAATACTAACCCTGCAAATAAAATACCTACTAGAGCAACAAACAATATAAGAATTAGAGTTTTATGTTATAGATGCAACAATTTTAGACATATTGCCAGAAATTTTAGATCACAGATCAATCAGTCAGGACTGAGATATGGAAACAATGTCATAATTTGTTAGATTTGTAATAACATGGGTCACACAACAAGATATTACAAAATGAACAATGTGAGGAATCCTAATCCTAGAAGAAATGTAAACTACATCAGAATAAATATGGATATCAACAATAGTCAAAAGAGAAATAGCAGTAACATGGAAGAAGTTATATTTGTTAAAGCTACAGATCAAGCAAGTGCATCCATAATATCAGGAAGTCAGACAGGAGAAGCATTTGAAAGTAACTTGGAATCAATTCTAAACCCATCCCAAACTAATTGAGCATCAAATTGCATTAATTAAGCATTAGATTAAGCACTAGTCAGTTCAGGTCATTCAAACTTCTCCATTCTATCTAGTATTTTTCTCAAGTCATTCAAATTTTTAGATCTTATCATTGATTTAGCTAAGGTGTCATCAACATAGTCTTCCATAGTTCAATGCATCATGTCATGAAAGATAGATGTTGGTGATTCAGGTCCTGACTGTCCTTGAAGGTTGATCTTATGAAGTTGACCTTGTTGGTGAAGAGATCATATGATCCGAGTTGCAGATCTGTGGCACTAAACTTGTGGAATCTTAACCTAGTTGTTCATGCAAGGTAGCAGGCTGATCTAACTTGCATACAACTTGGAGGTTGTCACAAGGTGGTCAGTGTAGGGTTTTGTGTAGAGGGTTTTCTTATCTTTAAGGATGCCTCCTAGAATATTAGACCCTAGAGTGATTGCAAATCTCTATGATGTTGTGGAATCAAATATTATAGAGAAGGTGAAATTAGATTTCAGATCTGAGATGGAGCTGATGAAGAATGACATGATCATCGAGATCATGAGGGCTATTACTGGTGTACCTTGGAATGTTGGTATTGATGATGGTTATGAGGAGGCTATTGAAGACTTTGAAGCTATTGGATCTAGTTTTGATGACCAGAGAGATAGATCTGATGAAGAAAAAACTACTTGGTTACATAGATCTAGAGCTCGGTTAAGTAATAGCTACCGAATGGAAGTTTCTACTTTCTATGGTACTTTGAAACCTGAGAATCTAATTGATTGGAATGGTGAACTAGAAGATTTATTTGAGCTAGAATAAATTGAAGATCCTCTTTGAGTAAGATTGGCACAAACTAAGTTGAAAGGACATGCTACTCTTTGGTGGAAAGAATTGCATAGAGATAGAGAAGATGAAGGTGAAATGAAGATCAATCGGTGGAGGTTGATGGTGACTAAATTGAAAGCTAAGTTCATACTTGCTGACTATGAGCTTGACTTGTTTAAGAAGTTGAAAAATCTGAAGCAAAAAGATTTGATTGTTGAAGACTATGCCAAGGAGTTCTAAAAAATTACTATTCAATCTAGACACGGAGAACTTGGTAAGGAAAATGTAGCTCAATATGTGAATGGTTTGAGATTTAATATTTAGGATGAGCTTGGTATGCTGAAGATTGATTCTTTTGAAGATCCTTATTAGTATTCTCTGAAGGAAGAAGATAAGTTGAAAAGGAGACAACATAGTAATCCCCTAGGGAAGGAGAAAATTGATCACTCAGTGAAGGATAAATCAACTACAGAAGATGAACCGAAACATGTGGAATTGAAAAAGAAGACAAGTAGAGTTATCTTTAAGGGTACTTTTTATAACTGTGGTGAAGAAGGACACCATTCTTTTGAATGAACACAGAAGAATCTTGGTGACCGAAGGACTACTATGGTAAATGAGAATATTCAGAATGAACCTGAATCTAAGAAATTGGTAGTTCAGTGGACATTACTTGGTAGAAAGGAGGAACCTTGTCAGAGGAGTAACTTGTTAAGAACTCAGTGCAAGTCTGGAGGTAAACTTTGTGATGTAATTTTTGATAGTGGTAGTACTGATAACCTTGTTGTTGAGGACATGGTTTAGAAACTTGGTTTGAATAGAATGAAACATCCTCATCCTTATAGGATTGGCTTGTTGCAAGATGTTTATGCACTAGAAGTGAGGGAATAGTGCTTTGTTGATGTTCAAATTGGCTAGTATAAGGATCTTGTGTTGTGTGATATTGTGGAGATGAATAGTTGTCATATATTGCTTAGTAGACCTTGGCAATATGATTGCAGAGCTATTTATGATTGTGTCAAGAATGTGTTTACTATTGAGAAGGATGATAGGAAGTTTTCCTTGATTCCTTTGTTGGATACAACACTCGGTAGGAGAAGTCTGAGTATTGGTAGCCGAGTTGAGTTGGCAGATCCTGAGAAGACTAATGATCAATATGGAGAACAAGCCTTTGTGTTATCAAGGAAATATTTGAAGAGACAAAGGAAACAAAAGTGGAAGAGTATGCAAGCTAAAAATTTGGAGGATATGTATGTGAAGAACCAATTCAGGGTTTATGTGCTAAATCCTGGAAGATTTCTTCCAGCCTATGAGAACATCTTTTTGAACCAAGGGTGTCTGATGCAGGGGCATTCTTGGGTACTTGGTGAATCTGCATGGAGGTGTGTTATTTTGGTTATGTGGTACTCGGTTGCAGCTTTAACCAACAATCTTGGCTATTGAAGGAAGCTTGATTGCTGAAGGAACTCGGTGAAACTGGTACTCGGTGATGCATGTGTTGCTCGGTCATGCTTGGTGTGCTTGGTTGATTCACTGGTGATCAGTAGTTTCTCTGGCGCTCAATAGTTCTGGTTTGCTGACTGGAGTTCTTTCTAATTTGGTTGACCGACTTGGTTCATTTATTGTTAGTAGATTTTTTTGTATTCTCCCATGTAGATCTTGAGGCTGACATGGAGAATTAAATAATTGTAAGGCTATTTGAGAGCTAACTATTTTTGCATTTAATGTTTATTTGTAATAAGAACTGACTTGGCTTAGGAGTTAATTATTTCATCTAGTTGACTTGTGGCTGAAGATTAGTATTTAAGGAGTATTTGGTTAGTTGTTTAGAGGAGGAGATTTGGAAAAAGTGTGGTTTCATATTAGAAAGATAGAAGCTTAATCTGGATCTTGTGAGATGTTGAAGATCAGATTGTTATCTGAAAGTTTGTAATAGCAGAGCTAGTGGTTTGTTTTCTTGGAGACAAGGAGATTGCTTGGAGGCTTGCGAGCTCAAGTTCTGATCTACCTTAGAGTTTCCATCAGTTGCTAATTTGTTTTAGAACTAGACTAGCTAGAGTTGGACTAGATCTTGTTGATTTTGTAGAAATGTTCTAATTGTAATTGGCCCTAACCCGAAAAGCCTTATAGTCGGGCATGTTAATGAAAATTTGAGTTGAAAACATTGTGTTGTCATGTAATTTCGCTGCGTTGTTAGTTGGCTACAAGGTTGGACTGTTCTTCATTGGATCCACCATCCTTGATTGCATCAAGTTAAGAGCACATATAATTCTAAGCATGTATAAGAGCACACGAAGTGAAAGAAGTTTGCAGACAACTAGGAAAAACTTTTTGGCATGAATACACTTATGTAATTAATGAAACAATAATATCTTGAAGGATTTGATTGATAAAAGTGTTTTATTGGATATCCTTTGATCATTCATGAATTTACAAGAGTTTTAGAGAGCTAGTCAGTAAAGATTGAAAGAATTTTGAAGGATTTGGAGACACATTTCTACCAAATCTACGCAAAAGCCCTAAATTCTAATTCCAATGTATTTTATTAAGAGTTTACTGTTAGAGAAGTTATTTTTTAGTGCAATCATGGATGTATCCCTAGTTCACAAAACTAAGGACACACCTAGACCTAAGGAGAGAAGGGAACCAGTAGAACCTGCTAAGGATGATCCAGGCTTAGCATTATCATCCAAATCAGATGGAGTATTACATCTAGAAGATATAAAAGGATATTTGAAGTGCAAATTTGAGACTGTAGGAGACAGTAGCATGACTAAAGAATATGATAAAATCTACAATCAGTACATGACCTATAAGGAAAGGTATAAACATTTAGGTCAACTGGATATTATCAAGTATATTTTTCACTATAATTTTCAGGATGATGAATGGAATAAGATCATTTTAAGAAGAATTCATGATGGAAAGTTATGGTTGGATGATAGAGTGATAGATATCTCAGCTAATTTGATTCATGAAGTGACAGGTTTATCAAACAAAGGTGCAATTCCTCTAAATGAGAAGAATGTGAAGAAAAAAGTCCTAGACAACACTAAATCTTCATACAATGGAAGAGGTATAGTAATAAGTAAAATTGAGCATAATGATGTTAGGTATGTTTGTAAGATAATGGCTACCAAGTTAAGTGTCATCTCTAGAGAAGATGATATAGCAGCCAGTATGGTACAAGAAACCTATCTTATGTGTGTTGATAAAGTTGATGTTGATATGAGTGAAATTATGAGGATTCAACTGATTGAAAATCTTGAGAAGATAAAAAAGACAAAGAATTCACAATTTGGATTTTCATCCCTAATCACCTATATGTTTTTCCACCTTTTGAGAAGATTTCCTTACACTATAGGAGCTGATTGGAATGATGAGAGATGTACAATGGAAATAATTAACAAGGTGTATCTTAGACACCCAATTGATAAAGTAAATGAGAGTGCCACACTTGTTATTAAGACTTTTCAAAATGAAATGAAGAAAAGGTCAAGAATTCCACCCTCAATGGTTGAGAAATAAAAAAGTGAGATATGTTTTTTGGTTGATACAAACTTTACATACATTGAAGTGGTGGAACCTAGAACTAAATTTATACCCTCTAGATTATGAGGTGTCTAAAGAGGCAATTGAGGGATATGTGAGCATAATTCTCAAATGCTAATTAGATTCCAAAAGTCCTAGATTTGGAACATTTGGGGAAATTTAAAGCACAAAACACCAATCAGAGTTACATAAGTTGACTAAGAAAAGGGTTGACACAACTATTAAGAAGATATTAAAGAAAAAAAGTATGACTGAAGATGAGTTTAACATTGCAAAGAAGATAGCAACAACTATGAGAGATATTGGTTAGAAGGAAGTGTTAACTATACCACCTTTGGAATCCAAAGAAACCCCTGTACTTGATGTTCAAAATATTGATTAAGATGTCACTGAGCCTAGTGAAATGAGTATATCACTGGATAAGCCACTAGTGGCAGCCACAAGAAAGTCTACAAGATCTACCTCCACTACACTCACTAAGAGAGTAAAAGAAATGGCTAGTGGACCAAGAAAAAGGAAGAAAACTATATTTTCTCTCATGGAAAGAAAAAGGGCACAAGAAGAAGAATCCAAACCATTAATAAAATGAGAGGTCAGGTTCCAAGTCAATCTCAAGGAGAATAAGAGGTAGGAAACAACAAAATGAAACAATGGAAGCCTAAGATTGAAAAAGTTAATCCTTTAATAATAAATGATGGATATTTCATTAAGTTAAACAAATACTATCATATGTACAACAATTTTGAGAAACTGAATCTTGAGAATACAGTTGTCAGGCACATGATCCTTTCTGACAAGAAATTTGAAAATATCAAAGATAAGATACCAAGTGATCTTTATGATAAACTGATTAATAGGTGTATTGTCTTAAAATGAAAACACTTCCATGTTAAGAGCATTTATCCCTCTGAGTAAGTAGTTTGGGGTCATGTCAAGCGCCTTGAATAGGTCTTTGCATGGATCTAGATTTTTCCCCCCCGTTCTTCTTCTCTCTCCACCTGTTTCCAACCTTTTTCTAGTACCTAGTCCTGAGAATTTGAAATCTACCATCTCAAGGTCAAAGTCAACCTTTTGGGTCAAGGTTGACCTTGACTCTGACCTAGGGCAGAGTCGACCTCAACCTTGACCCTGGGTCTAGTTTTCAAGTTCCATAGGTCTCGGGATATCGAGCTTCGGAAAGTTTTATTTTCCTACTTTCAAGTCAGCTGTTTCAGATTTCAAAATGGTAAACTCTTAAATTGCATTTAATCTAGGTCCATTTAGGGGTTAAGGTTAATTGGGATTTAATTCTCCAATGTTAGCCTTCTCTAGGAGTTTGGGCCCTAGATCACTATAAAAGGAAGCCTTCTGGTGCAGGGCACCTCCCTAATTAGCAATTTTGGTATGATTAAGGATGTTTAGGTAGTTTTTTTAGTTGTGATTGTAGTGGTAATGTGTGATTTAGGCTAGGTTCCATGGGCAAGGTCATTCTATACTCATTCTATGTTTGTTAGGACCTTTCAGTCCATGAGATATTTTGGGGTCACATTGGTTCAAATAGGAACTAGTATCATTTTGGAGTGCAAAATGGGTTAGGAGTATGTTTTAGGACTCTCAATGTCTTCTTAGGGCCTTAGAAGTCCAATTTCATCATTAAGTTGGCAAATAAGGTCATATGACTCTTATTATCAAAAAGTTGCTAAAATGTTGCTAGCAACTTTGAAACGTTGCTTGAGCAACTTTTGCTATATATGCCAAACATGGCTAACAGTTATGTAACTACCCTATGATTAGTATAAAAGCATGGGATTGATTTTTTTGGAAGGTTGATGAGAATTGGAAGAAAAACATTTAATTCTGACACCCTGTACGACTATCTGTGTTCTCTTTTGTATACACAGTCCTATATCTCTGCAACTATACGACTATGTACGGAATGGAATAGGTGATTGGGCTCCATAATCTTAAAGTGTTTCTATTTAGATTTCATATGCAATAGATTTTTTTTTTCTAGTTCAATAGAATCAAAGTTTTAGTATTTTACAGGCTACTAGTCTGCCAGGCCTAAAACCAGTGCCAACTGGTTAAGAATGGCTCTAACCTAAGTTTCCTCTAGTGGATTTGTTTGAAACCATGGGAAACATAGGGTTAGAGTCTATAGATAGGATTTATAGTTTTATTTTTATTGTTGTAGAGGTTCTGATGAGCCAAAATGGAATCCCTATGGCTGACTGGTGAAACCAGGTGAGCCAGGACAGGGAAGAAGCATAACCTGTACGGACGCCCAAGACCTTTTGGGGGAAAGATCAGTGCCATATTTGTATACACTAATGAGCCTTCTATAATTTTCCAAAGGTGATTGAAGGAGAAACAAATATTGGAGACAAGTTTGAAGAATAATTGCCCTCATTGGTCCAGAGGCCTAATTTATAGGCTAAAACTAGGGCCTACAAGAAACTAGGGTTTTGGGTGTCATTAGAGGTCAAGATTTTGGATTCTAATAGGGGTGTATGTTAACTTGAATATTTTCAAGTTTTTTTGTGGGGTCATGTGGGGAATTTGGTAACACAAGTCTAATTTCAATGAAAATAGACCTACTAGGATTTGGCAATTAGGCCTCCTAGAGATCTAGTGAGCAATTGGGCAAATAGAATGGTGTGGGAAGTTAAGTAAAGTGTAGAATGACCTAGGAAGGGTCAAGAAGGATAATAATTGAATAATTAAATGTGTGGGAAGATCCTAGTCATGGGTTTGGATTTCTAGCTAAAGGAATAGTGAAGAAAACTAAGTTTTTGAATAACTAGTTGGACTAGTTGGGGCTTGTAACCTTGGAGGCTTCTTGAAACCAATGATACCTTGGAGGAGAAGTTGGTAGAAAGGGTCTAGGACATCCTAAATTGTAAGAAGATCCAATAATTAATACCTTTGGAAGGTTGGATTAAGTAACAAAGTAGTAGATTTTCAAACCCTCAACATCACCTTCCTCCTCTCATTTTAAGGAAGCAACTTTATGAGCATCCACTTTCATGATCAAGAAGTCAAGTTTTGAAATCAAAGTTTTCAAGGTTCTTTCAAGTCACAATATTCATTCAAGAAAGCATTCAATCCATCATCTCCATTCAAGTTCTCCATTGAAGATCAAGGATTCAAGCATTTAATCCTTTGAAGGGATTTGGTTCAAGCATTCAAGATTCATCATTCAAACCCTAGATCTAGCCATCATGATGGTGTGATCTTCCTTCAACATCCTTTGTTCATCTTCAAGATCCATTCATTCTTCCCTCAAGGTGGATTCCAAGCATACAATCATGGAGGTTTTGATTTACATGTGTTAATATTGTGTTCAAGCTTTCATATCAATATACTTGTTTACATTTTAATTATAATTGCATATCTATTGAATATCATAGCTTCATTGTTAGATCTACTTCTACTACTTGCTAGCATTCTCTATTTCCATTCCAATATTAAGGTTAATTCCAAACCAGGGTTTGACTAAGGAAGACCCCTCATCCAAACAACAAAACCATTTTTCTTGTAGGTATAGGTACAAGATTGCGAATTGAAGTTCAGATCTAGATACCCTTTTCAGCAAAATTTTAGGATCCGCAAAAAGAATTTCCATCAGAGTTCTTTCAGGTCAAGTTCAACCTTTAGTGAGGGGTAAGATTGTGCCCCAAGGTAATATTTTTCCCCACTATCTAGGTCAAATTTGACTTGCATCCAGAAAGATAAAACTTTTCTGGGTTTTCTCTGTCTCAGCATTTCTGGTCTAGAGCAGGTTGCATAATTTCCTGAAATTGGGCATAGACATCAGAAAATAGATATTTCTACTTCAACCTCCTTTCAAGATAAGTATTCCTGTTTCATTTAGTTTTTATGTCCATAACATTTTCCATCAACATATTTACACCCTATTCACTATAACACATCACACACCACATTTTCTTTCTATTCATTTTGCTGAACCTGACAAACTTACCCCCTTTTTTTTTTGGAATTAGATGCCCTTATTGTGTTAGATTTCCCTTTTATGTTATATTTCCTTCTTTTTGGTGTTAGTTATTTTTTATTCTTGCATCAATATTAGGTTTTCTTTTATGCTCTTGCATTTTAATCTAAAAATATAAAAAAATCTATATATTCAACAAAATCCCAAAAAAAATATACATTTCTTGCATTTCATTTACTATGAAGATTGTTAAGATGCTTTGGTGTGTGATTATATTCTTTATTACCCTTCTTTTAACATCTCTTTATCATACCTATGATTTTTATGAGAGTATCATTCACTTAATTATGTTGAGGACCCTTCATTGTGCAATCACTTATGCCTTTGTGAAATTGACTGATACTAGTTTGCCTACTTTCAAAACTTTCATTAAAGATTCATGTGGTACACTTATTAGTCTTTTGGATTATGTGAAGAATTTGGTAGATGATATACCATATCCTAATCTTCCTAATCCTAATCCTATCATTCCTAATTTGATTCCTAACCTTCCTATTCCTAATCTAATGCCTAATTCTCCATCTGTTAATCCTAGTTCTTCCCATACTTATGATGGGATTCAAGTGATAGTTCATGATACATATGTGCAAGAGTTATTTGATTTACCTTCTCCTCTAATTCATGATGATATTAAAGGAAATGGTAAAGAAACTTCTTCAAAACCTATTATTCCACCTTATACAACCTTTACTCATGAGCATGATAAGTAATCACCTCCCGTAGAAGCTTTACATAATATATACACTACAGGATTCAATATGATGACTAAATGAGGTTATAGAGGTTTAGGGCTTGGTGTTAATGAGCATAGTATTAGATATCAAGTTCATATACCCCCTAAATATGATGTGCATGTTCTTGGTTATTCAAAATCTCAAATAAAGGTAGGTGATGTTGATCATCATCCTCCTCTTCATGTTCTTCTCCCTACACCTACTGTAGATAACTCTGATATTCGTCAAGATGTAGCTAAGAAAGTGTATGTTCAATTAATGAATGCCAAGAAAGAAACATTTAAACCTATGCCAAAAGATTCTTTATCCAAGTAAAAATGTCTTTTCATTATAGAAATATGCATTTACTTGTTGACTATAAGCATTTCAAGATATATATTAGGGAAAGAGCTACTTTAGGAATTATATCTCATTCTCGTGCAGTTTTACAATTTCTTCATAATTTTGATATAGGTGATACCCCTCCTTCTGATATAATATAGATTTATTCTCCTATTGTCTCAAGACTTGGGGGCAAGAGGCATGTAATCTAGTCTTATAGGATCCATTAGGCTCTTGGCATATACATTATCTAGGGTTTAGTTGGTATTATTTCTTCCTATCTTTCTATGGATTTGTATTATGTTTATAATAATTCATAGATTATATATTCAAGATATCTTTTCTAAGACAATAATTTTACAAAAGGTATCCCTTGCTTCCATCCCTAAGGGGAAAGGTTCTTTCTTCCTTCTCTTTGTCTAGGGATCTACTTTCCTTAGCTTAGTGGCATTTGTTTATATTACAATATTATTTCATTATATTGACTGAGGTTTTAACTATGGATACCCTCTTATAGGAGAGGTTGTTGTCCTAGGTCATCACCTCTTCTCTATTTTGAAAATTATGTTTATTATAAACTCTTACCCTTGCTCTGGTGATTAGAGTTGTTTCCCTCATTCCAAAGATTCCTATTCCTCTTGATTGTAGGGGGCTTGATGATTGAATCTTTGTTTCTTTTTGAAAGATGATATTTTATCTAAAAGAATTCCTCTATGGTGGAGGTCTTGTTGATAAGATCTTTTTATCTTTGAGGGTCCTTTTTCCATAAGTGACATATCCTTTTCATGATTATCTATACTCTTAGATGTAAGGGATAATACCCTTCGCTAGGAATGTAGTATACATTGTTGTTAACAGGATATCTCCTTACATTGTGAAGTAGGTATCCTCTTCCTCTTCCTTATCATGTCTAGTAGACTACCATGATAAGTAGGGGAGAATATATAGTGTCTCTCTTGTACTATAGTTTTTCATTTATATGCTAAATCCTCTGAGGGTAACGCACATAAGTTGCTAAATCCTGAAGAGACACACATTTTCAATTTTCAATATGCTAAATCCTCTCAAGGTAATGCACATAAGTTGCTAAATCCTGAAGAGACATGCATTTTTCAATATTCCAAATCTTCCAAAGGTAACACACATAAGTTGCTAAATCCTAAGGAGACACGCATTTCATATTCATAGTGATACAAGAAGGTGGATCTATGGATATTCCAGAAGCTGTCAGAAGATGCATTACAATTTCAAAGTGCATTTTTTGGGTGAACTATAAGGTTTGGCCACCTATTTGGCTCTCCCTCCTTGGTGATTCACGGCAAGGTGGGCACCTTACTGGGTGAGGTAATCACTTTCTTTTTTCTCTCTTTTTTCTTTCATGCTAGTAGGACCAGATCATGAAGCTATGTTATTTATAGTGTTTCTCTTGTATTTTTTTATAATCAATTATGCTTTTATGATAGCTTTCAAAATATGATATTAGTATAGGAAATATTTCTTAGCAAGGTTTCCCCTACTAGTTGATTTGGGTTTGTTTTAGTACTAACCCCTCTTTTGTGTCTTTTGGTTTTCTCTTTGTTTTCACACACTCGTGTGTGTATGATGAGTTAGAATATTTAGCCTAGGGGCTTGTGTCCTTATCTAAGTGTTATTCTATCTCATTTTGAATCTACTTGGATCTCTTCTTTCTTCTCCTTTACCAAGAGTTTGCAATGAGTCCATACTCTTGCTAAAGTGGGGGCTTAATGTATCATCTTAAAATGGAAGCACTTCCATGTTAAGATCATTTAGCCCTTTGAGTAAGTGGTTTGAGGTCATTTCAAGTGCCTTGAATAGGTCTTTGCATGGATCTAGCTTTTTCCCCCTATTTTGCTTCTCTCTCCACCTGTTTCTAGCCTTTTTTTGGCACCTGGTCTTGAGAATTTAAAATCTCTCATCTCAGGGTCAAAGTTGACCTCTTGGGTCAAGGTCAACCTTGACCATGACCTAGGGTAGAGTCAACCTTGACTTTGACCTAGGGAAAAGTTGACCTTGACCCTGACCCTGGGTCTAATTTTTAACTTCCAGAGGTTTCAAGATATCGGGCTTAGAAAAGTTTTATTTTCCTACTTTCGGGTCGGCTGTTTCTGATTTTGGAATGGTAAACTCTTAAATTGCATTTAATCTAGGTCCATTTCTAGGGGTTAAGGTCAATTGAGATTTAATTCTCCAATGTTAGCCTTCTCTAGGAGTTTGTGCCCTAGATCACTATAAAAGGAAGCCTTCCTCCTCTCATTTTAAGGAAACAACTTTATGAGCATCCACTTTCATGATCAAGAAGTCAAGTTTTGAGATCAAAGCTTTCAAGGTTCTTTCAAGTCATCATCTTCCTTCAAGAAATCATTCAATCCATCATCTCCATTCAAGTTCTCCATTGAAGATCAATGATTCAAGCATTCAAGCATTCAAGCCTTTGAAGGGATTTGGTTCAAGCATTCAAGATTCATCATTCAAACCCTAGATCTAGCCATCATGATGGTGTGATCTTCCTTCAACATCTTTTGTTCATCTTCAAGATCCATTCATTCTTCCTTCAAGGTGGATTCCAAGCATACAATCATGGAGGTTTTGATTTACATGTGTTAATGTTGTGTTCAAGCTTTCATATCAATATACTTGTTTACATTTGAATTACAATTGCATATCTATTGAATATCATAGCTTCATTGTTAGATCTACTTCTACTACTTGCTAGAATTCTCTATTTTAATTTCATTATTAAGGTTGATTCCAAACTAAGGTTTGACTAAGGAAAACCCCTCATCCAAACAACAAAACCATTTTTCTTGCAGGTATAGGTACATGATTGCGAATTGAAGTTCAGATCTGGATACACATTTCGGTGAACTTCCAGGATCTGCGAATAGAATTTCCATCAGAGCTATTTCAGGTCAAGGTTAACCTTCAGTGAGGGTTAAGATTATGCCCTGGGGTAAGATTGTGCCCCGCTATCTGGGTCAAAGTCAACCTACCTCCAAAAAGACAAATATTTTTTGGGATTTCTCTATCTCGGCATTTCCAGTCTGGAGCAGGTTGCAGAATTTTTTGAAACTATGCACAGACATCAGAAAATAGAGATTTCTACTTCAACCTCCTTTCAAGATAAGTATTCCTATTTCATTTAGTTTGTATGTCCATAACATTTTACATTAACATATTTACACCCTATTCACTATAACACATCACACACCACATTTTCTTTCTATTGAACAGGAACAAGAGAGAAATAGAAGAAGCTAAAGGTATAAGAGAGAGGTTTGTAAAAAAAACTTTGCAAAATCAAAGATGAATAATACTTCAAGGAAATAATGAAGAGTATCGACACCCATCTGACAAGAAAAAAAAGAACTATTCTAATTATGGGAGGAAACTATGATGAAGTTAACAAGGAAACCGAGGAAGCAGTTATAAAAGTGATGACTTCAATACAAGGAGAAGCCTTAAGTGAATTTGAACAAGACATTCTAATAACAGAAGCAACTACACATATGAAAGAGACACCACCTACCATACTAATTGATGATGAAACCATGCATGTAGAAGGCACTAGCATCACCATTGACAGAGAAGAAGATCCTTTCAAAGATCAAGGAGAGGATGTTGGCAATTTGTGAGAGATGGTGAATGAGGAAGAAGATAAGGAAGAAGATGAGGGAGAACAAAAGGAAGAGGATAAGGAAGAAGAAACAAAGGCATTAGAAGAAACACAAACAAAATTCACTAAACAAGAAGTGAAAGAGGAACAAGGTAAAGAAAAAGAGGTAAAGCCTACATAAATTATACCTCAGCACATTTAGTTAGTCACACCATAGAAGGTGATGAAGGGTCACACCACCCTTACCAACTCATAATAAAAAATATAACAACATGGAGTCAAAGAGAAGACAAAATGCTTTACAAAGCATACTTTAATACTTAAAAATCATTACAACTTGAGAGATCTTACAACATGAGAGATCTTACATCCTCAAAGCTTACAATCCAAAAGCTTACAACTTAAGAGCTTCTTCCCCAATACAAGATCCTACAACTTGAGAGCTTACAATGTGAGAGCTTGCTTATGAATGCTCCCATGCCTTCTTTATATAGGCATTTACCTCCTAAGATATTACAACACCACCAATGTGGGATAAAAGATAGATGCAACTACCTTGATACAAATATTAAATGCAAAAACTTTCAAATTTCTAAAATGCAACCTACACACTTTAATAAATGAAATGATTTCTTTTTAGTTATTTATTTATTTTTTCTTTTATTCCACCTATGCACCTTGGAAAATGAAATAACTTTTTCTTCTTCTTTTTTCTCTCTTTTTTTTTCTTTTTTTCTTTTTTTTTTAAATTTTTTTTTTTTTTTTATCATTCCCCCTTTTTATTTTGTGATGCAAGATGCTCCTACATCAGACACCCAAGGTAGAAAAAAATTTGTGAATATGGATTCACAAAATGAAGTAGTTGCTGCTGATATATATTTTTTTTTTCTTCTCTTCCAACATCTTGTTGGAACAAGTATCTGTTGCTGATGTTGACAATACTCCTCTACAATCAACTTTGTCCATCTGTAACTCTCATTCTCCTCTAAAATTTTAGGATCTAATGCATCTATAGTAAACTCTATAATACCATACAAATCTTCTTTTGCATACCAACCATCATCATTATATTTCAAATCCATCTCAAAGTTAGCATACCATGATTCATAAAAATTTACCTCTTTCACATCTTCATCTTTATTTTCTTCTTTCATGTTTTCAACAAGGCATGTAACAGCTTCTTTCCTTTGACCTCCAACCAAGATGTTCCACTCTTCCTCAACTATTGTAATCTTCATTAATAAATCATCTTCATCAACTTTAGGTTCGTAAATCTTTTCATCTTCATGCTCTTCCCCTTCTTTTGTATCACATGCATGATATTCCACTGCAACTTCCTTCTTTCCTTCATCCAAAGAATTGTCATCATCTCTTTTAATCACTCTTCTCTTTTTCAGCTTCGCTTCTAATTCAGCCACTTCCTTCTTCAAATCTAGTATTGCAACTCTTGTCTCTTCTTGATGTCTCTCTCTAATTTTCTCAAGTCTAGGAATTCTAAGAATCCATCCAATCACAAAAGTCATCTTCTTCTTTCTCTTCTCCATACTCGCATCCTCTTAAGGAAAACTTCACCCAACCCAAGGTCCTGGTGCAAACTGCCTCACGCTCGGTGATCTGTCTACACACTCAGGAAAACCTAGCTTTGATACCACTGATGAAAGGTCACACCACCCTTACCAACTCATAATAAAAAAATATAACAACATGGAGTCAAAGAGAAGGTTAGAGCAACAAGTTCATCTAAGTTACCTATTGAGTTAGTATTAGTGAATTTGGAGCTAAATTTGATGATGATGATAAAATAGAGTTGATTTCATCTCTGAATAAGATAATTGGAAAGAACAAGAAAGTAAAGAGCTTGGAAGGATCACTACTTGAGGTAACAAATAAGCTTTAAAATGTTATATTTACTTAGGTTAGTGAAGTTGATCCACAAGCTAAGGCAAGAGAAGTAATCAAAGCTTTTGACAGTGATTTCACCACATTATCTGACATTGCATTAGTGAAAGCTAAAACACTTCATGATGCATAGTTATTTCAATCCACTTGTCAAAATATTAAGAATGATTTAGATAACCTTGATGTTTGCATTAAGGAGTTGAGGAAGTGTTTGGAGAGAGGAAGATAATTTTATAGTCAGTGTGCCTTATCACACAATCATATCTCAAACATTTTAGAGAAGTTGAAGAATAAAGAAGCCAAACTACAAGTCACGATGAATGAGCTACATAATTCTAGCATGAAGCTCATTGATATTGATAAGAAAGTTAGCAAAATACATGAGATAAGATAGTTAGAAAAGGAAAAGGAAAGAAAGTTGAAGAGGTTTGCACTACTCAAAGAGAACTTAACTTTGAAGATCATTAATGTGCAGAATCAACTAGAAGAATTTCTTTCCTCAAAGACATCATAAGGAAAACTTGCCTATCCAAATCTTAGAGAAGTTGAGATAGCATCTTATGGGCTATGTGCACTACTTAGTGTATTAGATTCTGTTAAGATTACATGGGATAAATAGATTAAAAATTTGAAGGGAAACTTTACAAATTTCATTTCAAGCCTTTTGGCTTTACATAATTGAAGACAAAAGGTATGTCAGAAATTTTGACCTGTATATATACATATTTTGACACCTTTGTCATTGTTGTCAAAGGGGGAGCAATAGTATGAGAAAATTACTTTTATGTATAAGGTATAGATATATGTGGAAAAAGGATATAGTATAATCAAAGGGGGAGTATCCCCATGGAAGAATAAGTTAAGTAGATATGTATGATCCACAAAATTTTGAAAATCTTGTAATGGCCATGTAACATAATGTTACAGAATGCCGCAAGTTTGTTTTTAAAATTTTTGTTGTAAGTTTTTGGGACTTAGCCAATTTTCCCATATGTTACCACCAATGAAAAAGGGAGAGATTGTTGGTAATTTGGCTGAGTAGGATATCATGATGTTGTCATTGTGGAAAAATATATTCATTATTAACACAACATGATCCAAGGATGAAGTTCTGGATGAGAACTTAATAAAATTGTCTAAGTATAACAACGTTTATCTGTCTACACAAAGACTAATTTGATCAGGGAAGTTCACAGAAGTATTTTCAGTGCATGCAAACTTGAGCAAAAATTATATGAGATATATTGGAGATGTATCTAAGAGTGCAAGACTATACAACATGTACGGACTAAGATATTAATGTTTTTATAAAAATAGTGTTGAGCCGACCAAAACATGGCAGAAATTAGTAAATGATTATTTTAAGTTAAGGGATTATTTTGTTTATCAAAATAATGACTTAACTAATTAGGAACAACATCCTAGATATTAACCCTAACAAAAAAAGAGTTAATACTATGTTTTGATAACATGGAAGCTAACCGATAAGCTATGTTTGAGATAGTTGGTATAAAGGAAAGTATTATGTAATGTGAATTTGTAAGAGACTAATGTGAAGTTATAAGAAAGAATTTGTATTCATATATTATGTGAAATCTGATATATGATCATAACAGTGTGAATTGATAGAAATTTTTGTAAAGAGCCTATAAGCTAGATCATAATATTGAAGATATTCAGCAACAGTAAAAAGGTTTTTGTATTCTATCTTTTGTACTAAAGATTATTATTGTATATTGCATAATTCAACAGTGGGCTCATCTTTCATATATTCATATTTTGTAATACCAACTCCTAACAGGGTTGAGGCTTCTAAAAATGCTTAAAGTCCTCTAACAAGGACTAAGTGTGAGGCCTCACCCCGAGCCCATCATAGCTTTTTAGTTACTGCATTTGAGATATACTTATTTGATAGTTTGTTTTTTATCCACTATAGATTTAGACACCTTATATCATGGATTTTATCACCTTAGATGCTAGATGCACAATATTTTATGATAGTTATGATGATTATCTTATGATATTATTATGGATCTCCATTTATAGATAATATGGATTTATGAATGCTAGGATGACATAACGAATTTTATTTATGTGATGGATATTTGATGCAATTATGATGCTATGGAATTTCTTTAATGAATTGAAAGTTAACTATCTAATAAAATTATGTGTATATATATTTTCATGAGTGAAAAGAGTTTATTTATTATGAAAAGAGAATTTTAATTTGTTATGTGATGTAAATAATCGGTAAAAGTTGAATTAAGGATTATTTCATACATGTGGATTTTATTCTTGGACTAATGATATTGGATTTAGTGTACAAGAAATTAAGACCATTGTATTAAATCGGGGAACCAAACATAGGCCAATGTGAATTCAGTGCGAGCTATGGTTGCATCTACTAAAAGACAAAACCTTGTTGTAGTGTATTTTATTTGTAAACGTAATGAGCTTGTATGTCTCTATTAAATTTATTAATTGTAAATTATTTATGTGAGTGCTCAAGTGGAAATGTCATGTGGCTTGTGAAGTGTAATTGTGTATGTGTCATTTGACACTTCTAATGTGTACATGTGGCCATGACATGTTCCAATTAAGGATTGGATGCCCACCAACCTAGGAAAGTACCTTTTGGGATCCCCATGTGAATCCCTTGGTTAGGGAGTTTGAGGTATGGTCATGTCTTTGAATTTCGAAGTGAAGCTTAAAATAGACTTTTGGGGAGTAAGGAAGGTGCCTAGGAGAGTGTCTGGGTCATTTTTAGTAAGCCCACTTGGTCTGCCTATGTGTAAGGGTCATTTTTAGCCATAGGACAACCCTTAGTTGACCAAAAGACCCTTCCAAAAGTTGGATTTTTAAAATGGCCGAAAATCAGATTTTGGAAGAAAGGTCTTGGTTAGACCACCCTTCAATTAGGATGCAAAGAATTTGCCACCTTTTTGGCTAAAATTTCTAGGAACCCATTTCTGGCAAGTTGTAAGAGGCTTCGGGAAGACTAGCCAATGAGATGGCTTACCTTATCCCTAGAGGTTGTGGGGAGTTGTATTGTTGTTGTTATTCTTTATTTCCATTGTTGTATTGTGTTTCCTTTGTGATGTATTGAAAGATTTTTGTGTATGGGAGTCTCAAGGCCCACTCACTCTTAGGAGGGAAGAGTAGCCTTGGGGGTTAAGGTTCTAGGATAGCCCATGGGTGTAGAGTCTCTTCTCAGGGAGGAGAGGGATAAAACATGGAAGTATGGGCTCCATGTAGCCATTCAATTCTTTGTTTTGGGGGCCATAAGAGAGTTGTTTTTTACTTGTTTCCTTGGGGCCATAAGGGTTTTATTGTGAAGTGGTTGAGAAGGTGAATTTACAATGCCATGTGAAGGCTTGCTTGTTTTTACTTTTGGAATGGGCTTTCTCCCCATAGGGTATTTGGTCCACTTCACCCCAATTTGAGAGTCAATATGAGACCCATTGTGTAAGCCTTGGGTAGAAAGTTTCATGTGGTAAATGTAATTTTAATTTTTTTGTTTTGGTTGTGTTTGTGTGTAAACCCATCTATGTTTTGGTTCCCCAAGCTTGGGGGTGGCCTCTTAGAGGCCTTGGATGGGAGGTGAGCATCCCATGGTCCTTTCAAAGTTTACACTTGTAGGTCATTGAAGAACCTTGTTCCATGATGCAAATAGAGTGAAGAAAAGCTTGTTGAGGAGGATACTTGTTCCTCCTATGGATTGTTATAAA
This sequence comes from Chamaecyparis obtusa, assembly GCA_027943335.1. Taxonomy (NCBI): domain Eukaryota; kingdom Viridiplantae; phylum Streptophyta; class Pinopsida; order Cupressales; family Cupressaceae; genus Chamaecyparis; species Chamaecyparis obtusa. Next base: position 469,510 of record BSBK01006302.1, read on the forward strand.
AAAAATCTATTTGCAAAGGCCTTGCAAAAAGTTGAAGATGGTTGTAAATGAAAAATGGACTGATGGTCTTTTAAATAGATAAATTTTACATTGCAAGAATTTGTTAATGTGATTTATGTAAAGGTTATTTTATTTAGAAGCAGGTTGTAAAAAAAAGGAAATAATAGTACTGTGGTATGTTCTTAAGTTTTTCAAGAGAAATTTTGTTTTGCAAAGAAAATATAGTTTATTTTTTTAAAAAAAATTGGTTTGTTTTGCCTATTAAATTATTGGCATGACATTTTGGTATTAGAGCCAGATTATGAACACTAGATGCCTTAAGCCTATTACATTTCTCATATAATTTTGTCCTCATTGAATTTTTAGGATGCCTCCCCTTATGTGTCAAGCTCATGGATGTAATAGAGGGCCTAGGCACCCCCCTCAGTTTGCGAGAAATTTGAATGGAGAGATGAGGTACTAGGAGGAGATTAGGAACCCCCTCCTATACCACCACAAAATCCTAACCATGAGGTTTTGTTAGAAATTTAGAACCTTATTGGAGTTATCCAGGATATGTTACCTACATTGGGTCCTTAGTTAGATCATCAGTTATCAGGGGGACATAGGCCAAAGGCTAGAGAGAGGACTAGGAGCCCTCTAAGAGGGTCAAGGAGCTCATGAGATGGAATCAGTTCACATACTAGAACCACTACCTAGGATAGTTTAGAGGGAACCCCATAATGTAGGGGACCAAATCAGAGATCTCCTACACTTACAACCACCATTGTATACAAGTTCTACTAATGGCATAGAGGCCAAGGCTTGGTTATTGAGTTTAGACAGGTGCTTTGGCTTGCGTTCTTACGAGAGAAACCTAAAGGTATTATTTGAAGTTCACCTTCTGAGAGGAGGCACTTCTACTTGGTGGAAGTAGGAGGAATTTTTAAAAAAACATAACCATGGACACTGTAACTTGGGAGATCTTTCTGGAGAGGTTCAGAGATAGGTACTTATCTGAGCATTATATACAGCATCACATTGATGAGTTCCAATATCTCTAGTAGAGGGGACTCATAGTATTGTATTATGAGACCCGTTTCCTTAGGTTACTACCCTATGTGGACTATATGAAGGATGAGAAATTGTGATTAAATCACTTTGTCAAGGGACTCAATGATTGTATATAAGGACAGGTTTGCATGACCATTCCAAGAAACCTTTAGGAGGCCATTGAGATGGCCTTGATTATAGAGGAGATTTAGGGTAGGTCATGAGAGGCTCGTGATAGGTCTCAAAACCATAACTCTGCATCCTAGTCTCATGGTTACCAAAAGAACCATTGGAAAGGTAACAACAGACAGTCTTCGGGGTATTTTAATAAGAACCCACAATAGTAGTCTCAATAGAATTAGAGGTAGAAGACACCACAGGGACAATAGGGCTCTAAGCCTAAGAAGTGGAAAACACAGGGTCCTAAGAGGGATCAACATACACAAAATTCAGATGCACCTCCAACACGGACTCAATAATCCTCTCAAGGGGGTTATAGTGGGTCTAGTAGGACCGATGGATAGTAGTACTCTAGGCCACAAGGAGTTTAGACTCACACATGTGGTCCTTGCTATGCATATGGTACCAAGGGATGTTAGCCCATTTTCCTATAAAATGCACAATCCAAAGAAAATGGCCTATTCCTGTGCAAACCCTAGAAAATTTCCATGTCCTGCTACATCTTGTTTTGGTCTGCAAAGAAGATATATAAAGTTTTATGGCTTGCACCCTTAGCCATGGATTAATCAGGTTGTGACCAAGCCCCATTTAAGATCGCATGTGCTCAAGTGTTAAAACCAGAGAGAAATTGCAATTTCAAGGTCCGAGAAATTGGATTTATCCATGTCCTAGGGTTTCATAAAATTTTCTACGTCCAAAAACCCTAGCCATTCCTATTTCTCTGTTACCTTTTTCCTGGCCACTTAATTCTTTTTTCCTACACATGCTTTATTCTATTCATTGAATCTCTAAGTTCTTGGGCAGTTAGTCTTTTTATTTGGCGATCCAGTGACTATGTATTCACGTAATCTCTCAATCTTGGTGGCTATGTTTCTACCATCTAGCAACTCAGCAGGTGGTTTATGTTTGATTCTATCACTAAATCTCTAGATATCCGGTCAAGGCAGAAAGCATTCAAAGATTAAATAAGAACCATTAATGAAAATCTTGATTGAAGGCTTGTGCTAGTTCTCCAAATAAAACTCATGGTTAATAAAAGATTCAGCGATTCAATGAAGTCCTTTGTTCATGTAATCTCTAGATGGGCTTGGGTTAATTCAAGGTCAGAGAAAGGTTAGTTATGGGAGGTTAAGTTTATCATTCAGCGATCTAGTGATTGAGGCTTTTGTGTGTTCTCATGATTTAACCCAAATTCAAGCATTTATTTAGCAAATGTGAGAATTCTCAGTCGCGTAGTCTCTGAATATGACCACAATTAAAGGCAAGTCAGGTTTTATCTTTGTTCACTGAATCGCTTGATATAAGGTGAGTTAAGTTCTGGGCTTGGCAATTCAATGATAGTCATGGATGATAAGAAAGATCAATGGTCAACATTTATTCTCAAGATATAATTGAGGTTAAGGTTTTTATCTGGCGACTTAGTGAATGCTTTGTTCTCTTTTTCTCCAGATGTGACCCCAGTTAAGTGATACATTTAGCGAATTGGAGAAATTTTTGTTCATGTATTCATTGGATAAGATGATTTAAGTTAGGGGGTATTCAACTAATCAACGAGGACCACAAGATGAAGATAGGATCGACGGCTAGCACTTATTTGCTTGATAAAACTTAGGGTTAAGAAAAGACTTGGGGATCCAACAAATTCTTCAGTCATGTGATCTTTGAACCAAGCATGGGTTAGTTAATATGTTCTATGATTGAGAGATTTCCCTCACTTGCTAAGTCACTAGATCAAGTTGGGTTAAATATAAAGAGCATTCAGAGATTGAATCTAGGTCATTGATGAAAGTTGATCAAGAGGTTGTCACTTATTCTCCCAATGAAATCTCAAGTCAAGGATATATTAAGTGATTAGGCAAATGAATTTGTTTGCATGATCTCTAGACCAAATCCCAATTTAGCAAAGTATTTTTCAACTTGGAGAAGTCCTTCAATCACCAGTTCACCAGATCTAGTGTGGTTGAGGTGCTTTCCGTGGTAAAAACAAAGTGGGTCCACTGCCTAGTCATGTTGAGGTGCTTGTTCTTGATTGGATGCTAAGATATGATGATGTGGCCAGCCTTTTCAAAGCTTAGTTGATTGTTATGATGATTTATGAGGATCATCTGATGTCCTGGGAAAGGATCAGAATCGACGACCATGTTTTAAATTTGATAAATTAACCATTGTCGATCCATATTTGAATTTTCTGACCTAGGGTTTGCAGAAAATAGAAATGATGGTGCGCCAGAACAAGAAACAATAAAATTATTTTCTTCTTGAGCTATAAATGATAATTTTGCAGTTGAGAAATTAAATGAGCTCCAAGGTGGTTGAGCCAAATATGATCAAATTTTGTGGCCGTCATGAGCTTGATATTTTGCAAATGGTTTCTTTTGGATGCAACAGTTATGATCTGAGCCAAGTTGTCAAAGCCCTTATGTCCCTAGTACATAGTTGTAGATAAGAGATTTTTTTATGAGTTACTTGCCATAGGGATAATGAGATCATACCCTGATTTGTAGTTTGACTGCTAGGGTTTCTAGAATGTAAAATATATAAAATTTGTCTACGATAGTTCCTGATTTTTTATGAGGATCTTTCTCCCTATCACTTTTTTAATAATTTATTTCCTAATTGCATGTTTTAGTGGTTGGCAATGTTACCCTAATTATTCCATAAATGACTTAAAGCTTGTTGCAATCCTTGTTCTTATAAAATGATTCCCAGGGTCATTTAGAAGGAGTTCTTTTCGAGGTTGAAAATAAGAATCATTTGCAAGAGACCAAAGATAGACTCAATTCTATAGGCTTGCATCCAAAGATTTATAGAAGAGGTCTGTAACCTCTCTATTTTACAAATATCTTAATGAATCTATAGTTTTATTATTCATTTGTGGAGTATTCTATGTTCAGTAACTCACTCTTGTATCAATTTGGCAACTAATATTAGGATTTCCATAATAGCTTTGAATCTTGTCTCCTATTTGATGATTTTTTATTTCCTATTATCTTGTGACTTAATGACCTCAAGATCAATAGCTATAGACATAGTCTATATGTTTTGATATGTTTTATTGTTAACTTGAAAAGTTAAGTAAATGCTTAATATAACCTAACAGAATAGCAGGGTATTAAGAAGGATATTTGTAAGTAGTGAGATTCTCATTTGATTTTCATTTGCAAGGTGAATGATAGGAATCCAAAATACAGTGAGAAATTATTCTGAATATGCCCAATGGATAAGGGACTGATCACATACACTTTTGTCAAAATAGATATTCTTTCTTTTCTAATAGTTCTACCCCAAGAGAAACAAATCAAATTCTAAATCTTTAAGTCAGTAGTTGTGGACTTAATAGAAAAATCTCCTTCTTTATTTGTGAGTAATTTGATAGTGTGCTTAGCTTCACATCCTATCTCTTTATGTCACAAATAACAAGAAGTATTATGGGCACATATCTGCTTTGTGAGGATTAGTGGAAAAAGGAAATATTAATTGGTCCTAATCCTAGGTGCACCTGCCTAAATTTTGTAGAGTTCAAAGTGTAGAAAGCCTTTGTGCTTTGTTCATTGGCCCTTGTTCTTGTATGAATGTACTAATTGTGGAAAGTAAGCTACCTCATAGGTATATCTCTGTATTAATAAAGGTATTTAAAATCTTGCTAAACCAAGAGCCAACATGGGGAACTTAGCTCAAGATTGTCCTCAAGCTCAGATGGTAGGTAGTCAATGCATGGTAGTGTTAGAGCCTACAATTGGGGACTTTGGAAAGTCTCATAGATTTTTTGCAGTGGTTGATAACTTCCAGGCAGAGCATTAGGCCACAGTTACAGAGGCTACAAATATGATCAAAGGTAGTAGCATTACCATTTTGTTTGATTCTAGAGAAACTAATTCTTTTATATCTCCATTGGTTGTGGAGAGTTGCAGGCTAGTGGCAGTTAGGTAGGAAGTTATGTGATGATGATAATCATCTTCATGAAATTAAGATAAAATTAGCAACAATTATAAAGTAAATACAATGCAAATCTATTTAAAAATGAAACTAAGATCTATAGCATCTCATGGCTCTCTAGAAAGATGTGGTAAGTGAAGCTCTCAGCTCAAATCTCCACTAGTGACACTTCTAAAATGAGAATGTATACTGTTCTATGCTTCTACAATGCTTCTATGATGATGATTCTAGCTCAAATTGACAAAAGTATAATGCAAATGCTCTAAATTCTCTTAAATGCTCTTAGAATACTCTTCAATTGCCTATAGTAACAATGCTTTGCAAATGAATTTCTAAGATATCAATTGCTCTCAAAATGCTTCATATTTATAGTAAATTCCCAAGGGTAGGGGGTGGAGTGAAGTAATCATGATTTACCTTTGGATGATTCAAATACTTTGCTTTGTTCATAAATGGGGGGACAATTTAAATGTTTGTCTCAAAGCTTTGGACAAAAGGACAAAATTGAGTGGTTGAGATTGAAACTTTAAAATGAGTGATTGAGATTCATCCTTTTTGAGTGATTTGTGTATTTTTGTCCTCAATTTTCATTGGTTTCTCAACTTTGTTGAAAGATATTAGGAATTATTAAATTCAATTAATTAATTAAATTTAGCCATGTAAGGGTAATATGTTCATTTTGATTTTTGATTCAAACAACTATACAACTAATTGATTAGAATCAATTATGTAGTGTTTTTCACCCCTTTAAGCTTTGATTTAATTATTTAACCTCATTATTTGATTTTTCCTTTGCTTTAATTAATTTTGTCCAATTTGATTTAATTATGTCCATTTTAATTGATTTGATCCCTTTTTGATTGAATTAGTGCATTTTGATGATTTTAAGCCATTTTATTGATTTTTTACAATTTAAAAACACTTGTCCATTTTTTAGTGTCTACAAAAGTCAGTTGGGAGGTCGAGTTAGAATCAAGAGCTAGAGTGTCAATCAACTCCTTGGTGAGGGATTGTTAGGTGCAAATTGGTGATTTGACCACCACTTTAGGCCTTTGTATCACATCTCTTTAGTCTTATGGCATAGTACTTGGCATGGATTGGCTATATACCCATAGAGCTAAGTTGGATTGTTGTCGAAGAGGATTGAGTGTCTAGATGATCATGACACACCTATTGTGAGTTGTGGGATTCAGAGGTATATCTCTTTGTATGATATATGCCATGTAGCTTAAGCGAAGCATGTGAAAAAGATGTTAGTTATTTTCCATTACCATCACTGACAGAGAGGATGAGGAGGAAAGGGAACCATCTCTTGATGATTATCCTATACTTCAGGAGTTTTTAAATGTGTTTCCTACAAAGCTTCCAAGTATGCCTCGGTGTAGGCTAGTTGATTTCCATATCTATCTTGTGACAGGAGCTGCTCTAGTTTTGAGGGCACCATATAGGATGACCACTAATGACCTTAATGATCTCAAGATCTAGTTAGAGGAAATTTTGGAGAAATAGAATATTCATCTTAGTGTTTCACCTTGGGGCACACAAGTCATCTCATTAAGAAGAAGGATGGATCCTTGCGGTTGTGTATGGATTACCGATAGTTGAATAAGTTAACCGTCAAGAATTAGTATCTACTTCCTAGGATTGATGATTTATTTGATCAGCTTCAGGGTGCCAAAGTGTTTTCCAAGATTGATCTTAAGTAATGGTACCATCAATTGCGGATTGTGGATAGTGATATCCCTAAAACTACCTTTTGTACCAAAGATGGACACTCTGAGTTCACAATTGTACCATTTGGTCTTATAAATGCTCTAGCTGTATTCATGAGCCTTATGAATAGGGTTTTTCACACCTTTCTTGATAAGTTTGTAGTTGTGTTCCTTGATGATATTTTGATATATTCTCAGGATGAGGAGGAGCATGCAGAGCACTTGAGGTAGGTATTGCAGTGTCTGAGAGATAATCAGTTGTTTGGCAGCTTTTCAAAGTGTACTTTTTATAGATCTGAGATTCATTACCTTGGGCATGTTATTTCAAGAGATGGAATCTTAGTTGATCCATCTAATATTATAGCCATCATGGATTGGCCTATGCCTACCTCTATGACTGAGGTCAGGAATTTTATGGGGTTGGCAGGCTATTACATGCATTTTTTTGAGGGATTTTCTAGAGTGGCACATCCCATTACTTCTCTTCAACAAAAGGGGAAGAAGTTTGAGTGGACCAAGAAGTGCGAGAGGGCCTTCCAGGAACTCAAGAAGGCACTTACCAATGCACCTATTCTTGTAGTGTCTGAACCTTTAGTGGATATTGTTTGCATAAATGCTTCCTTGGATGGTTTGGGAGCATTTCTTATGCAGAATGGGTGAGCCATTATGTATGAGTCTAGTAAACTTAAGATTCACAAGCTTTATTACCCCACTCATGACCTTGAACTTGCTATAGTGGTTCATGCATTAGTGAGATGGTGATATTTCCTTTTCAGTCATCAGTTTGAGCTCCATTCAGATCATCAGAGTTTGCAATATATTTTTACTCAGCTGAACCTAAATGCACGTCAGCAGAGATGGATGGAATTCCTTTGTGAGTATAATTTTTATGTCCACTACATTAAGGGAAAGGACAATGTAGTTGCAGATGCCTTTAGTAGAAGACATCATGGGGCTTATTCTATGTTTGCAGGTACAAAGTTGAGAGATTGGATATTGCACCTTTTACATAAGGATGATTGGTATGTTGAGGTCAGTTAGGTTATTCAATCTTAGAGTACCCTTGAGGGGAATTTTTTAGGATATTCCTTAGAGTTTGATGTAATTTTATGCTATAGAGGATGCATCTATGTATCATCCTCTAGAGATTTGCAAGTTTGTATCATGTTAGAGGCTTATAGAGAACCCTATGCAACACATCCTGGAGTTAAGAAGATGCATGAAGATTTGAGGCAATTATACCATTGGCTAGGGATGAGACAAGATATAGCTGAGATAGTGGCACAATGTCTTGAGTGTCAGAGAGTTAAGGTAGAGCATTGTCATCCAGGTGGTTTGCTTCAACCACATGAGATACCAGAGTGTAAGTGGAATGTTATTTCTATGGATTTCATCATTATTCTTCCTATGTCATCTCGACGCCATGATGCCATCATGGTGATAGTTGACAAGTTGACTAATGTAGCCCACTTTTCATCTATACGAACCACTTTGACAGCCCTAGTAGTAGCACAAGTTTTCATGTGGGATATTTGCAAACTTCATGACATTCCTCGTAAGATCATTTCAGATCGAGATTCTCTCTTTACATCATACCTTTTGGAGGGGATTGCAGGAAACATTAGGCACAAAGCTAAATTTTAGCACCACATATCACCCTAAGACACATAGTCAAATAGAGAGGGTTAATCAGGTATTGGAGAATATTCTTCGCATGTATGTCATGGATCATCAAACTAGGTGGGAGGAGTACCTACATTTGGTAGATTTTTCCTACAATAATGTTCATCACACTTCTCTAGGTATGCCCCCTATCAATAATTATATGGTAGACCATGCAGAACACCTTTGAGTTGGGACCGCATTGAGGATATAGTTTCTTTAGGTCCTGAGTTAGTTGAAGAGTTGGAGAAGTAGGTGTCTTTGATTAGACAATGTCTGAAGGAAGTGCATGATAGACAGAAGAAGTATGTAGATGCGAAGAAAGAGGATCATAGTTTTTTGGTTGGGGACAGATTTTTCTTGAGAGTGCGGCCACATAAGAGTTCAATCTATTATGGAAAGGGCTCTAAGCTTGCACACATATTTGTTGGTCCTTTTGAGATTCTTGAGCGGATAGTTCATGTCTCCTATCATCTAGCTTTGCCACCTAACTTGTCACGCATCCACGATGTGTTTTATGTATTACTTTTGAGGAACTACATTTTTTATGAGTCTCATATCTTATATCGGGATGCCTTGCGGGTGGAGTTAGATGGACAAATGGCTTTGAAGCCCATTCACATTTTGGCATGCTAGACACTAGCTCTGTGAGGCCGAGAGTTGGACTAGGTTAGGGTCCAGAGGGATTGCTATGATGAGGTTATGATATCATGGGAGGATGTAATGCATATGAGAGCATAGTATCCCCATATTTTTTATGAACTCTACGAGGAAGTTCATGCCTAGGGGGGAGGATGTGAGGCCTCACCCCGAGCCCTTCATAGCTTTTTAGTTACTGCATTTGAGATATACTTATTTGATACAATATTTTTTATTCACTACAAATTTAGACACCTATGTCATGGATTTTATCACCTTAGATGTTAGATGTATAGTATTTTATGATTGTTATGATGATTATCTTGTGAAATTATTATGGATCTGCATTTATGGATAATATGATTTTATAAATGCTAGGATGACATAAGGAATTTTATTTATGTAATGGATATTTGATGCAATTATGATGCTATGGGATTTCTTTAATGAATTGAAAGTTAACTACCTGTACCATCAAAAAATGGAAGAACTTCCATTTAGGACAGATAGGTTTAGCCCTCTGAGTAAGTGGTTTGGGGTTATTTCAGACACCTTGATGGATCTTTGGCCTGATTCTAGCTCTTTCCCCTTGTTCTTCTCCTCTCTTCACCTATTTCCAGCCCTTTTCTAGCACCTGGTCCTGAGAAATTGAGATTCTTGACCTCAGGGTCAAGTTTGACCTTCTGGGTCAAGGTTGACCTCCACCTTGACCTAGGTCAAATTCAACCTCAACCTTGACCTAGGTCAAAGTCAACCTTGACCCTGACCCTGGGTCCAAATTTGAAAATTCAAAAGTTTCCAAATGTCAGGTTTTGGAAAGTTTTATTTTCCGCTTTCGGGTCAGCTGTTTCGGATTTTGGAATGGTAAAATCTTAAATTATATTTAATCTAGGTCCATTTCTAGGGGTTAAGGTTTAAATGGGAATTTAATTCTCCTATGTTAGCCTCTCTAGAATTTTTTTCCCTAGACTTATATAAAGGGAAGCCTTCCTCTCTCATTTTCACATCTCACATCCATTATTCATGAAGCATTCTCAAGGAGATATCCACCATCCATAGAATTCAAAAATTATCAAGAAAGCATTCTCAATCAAGGAAGTATTCAAGTTATCATCCACATTCAAATATTCAAATTCTCTATTGAAGATCAAGGATTCAAGCATTCAAGCCTTTGAAGGAATTTGGTTCAAGCATTCAAGATTCATCATTCAAAACCCTAGATCTATCCATCATGATGGTGTGATCTTCCTTCAAGATCCTTTGTCCATCTTCAAGATCAATTCATTCTCTCTCTAAGGTGGATTCCAAGCATATAATCATGGAGGTTTTGATTTACATTTATGGTTTTAAGTGTTGAGTCCAAGATTTCATATCAACATACTTGTTTACATTTCAAATACAATCGCATATCTATTGAATATCATAGCTTTGTTGTTAGATCTACTTCTACTACTTGCTAGCATTCTCTATTTCAATTCCATTATTAAGGTTGATTCCAAACTAGGGTATGACCAAGGAAAACCCCTCATCCAAAAAAAAAAACCATTTTTTCTTGTAGGTACAGGTGAGGGACAACAAATCATAGTTCAAATCTGAATACCCTTTTCGGCGAACTTTTTGTTGGCAAGTTGTCTATACTGAAGTATATGACTAGATATAGTGTTGTCATTATGGCAACAAAGTCATATAGAAATTTGGAGTCAATGCACTTAGTGTAAAGATCAGAATTTAGTTAAGTGTTGAAGACTGGATAGTATATAGAGTTCATGCAGCTCAAAGCATTAGCATGCATGTGTATAGATGAATTATGGTATGCGCCCTGAAAGTTGATCTTGTTAGACTATACTTATGCTTAGTCTATGACTGCATTAGTAGATATGAAAAGATGTGAAAGTTTCAGTCAGTTGAAGTTGCACAACCAGTGTGTGCTAGTAGAGAACAGAGCTTGGAGTAGGTAGTTAGCATTTTGGTTTGCAATTGTAATGTAATATTGTAAAGGTCATGTGCCTATTGTATTTAGGTTTCCAACATGTTTATATGTATAATTTTAAGCACACTTAAGCCAATTCATTTGGAAGCATTGTTTGTAATTAGTTACAGGGCCAACCTATTTATGTATTTTGTATGAGCGGATAAATATAAGGTGCACCCATTGTATTCGGTATGGAAGTGTAAATAGAGTTGTGATAAGTAGAGTAGAGGTATGTAAAGATAGCATAAGATGTATTAGAGCTTTTCTAGAGGTCAAAGCATTAGCGCACCAAAGGAACTGATCTGACAAGCAGTGTCATAGTGACAGTTCACTAGAATATATAGTGTGTATCTAGATTCAGAAGGTTGTAGCCTTCACCATTTGAGCAATGAGCTCAAGGATAGTGAGTCCACTCCCCTAACAAGGATCATTGTAAAAGACTCCTAATAGGGTCCAACCCTTAAAAAGGTCTACTGTACTTAAAGCATTGTAAAGCTACTCCTAATAGGGTAAAGGATCTTCTAACAAGGATCACAAAACACTAGTGCAAAATATTAATGGGTATCAAGTCCCACCAGGGTTTTTACGTATTTGGGTTTCCCCATAACCATATTGATGTCATATTTTGATTTCATGTTTCATGTTTATGTGAATGTTTAATTCAGTTCTTAAGCATTTATGTTCTTCATAAAGAATAAAGTTAAAAGTTAAAATACAGTGAACATTGATTCACCCCCCCCCCCACCCCCCTCTCAATGTTCCCATTTCTAACAATTGGTATCAAAGCTCTAGTCCTCAGCATAGAAGTTTAACCACTTGAGGAGATCATGGACAAAGTAGAAATGAAACATCTAAAAAGAAATCTTGAAGCTGCTCTTGAAGATCTGGACAAGTTAGAAAGAGAATCTTAAGAACTAAATGATAAACTCAGTGATGCTCAGTTAGTCATCAAGAAGCTAAGGAAAGATTTGAAAGAATGCTCTACTAGTGATCTAGGGACAATGGTAAAGAAGCTCAATGAATAAAAAAAATCCTTAAAAGAAAAACTTGAAGAGGTTGATGATAAGCTGACTAATAATCAGGCAGTCCTTGATGAACAGATCAAAGAGAACCTTCAGTTGAATGAAGAACTAAGGAATGCAAACATGGAAATCTTGGAGCTAAGAAATAACAAAGAAAGCTTGGAATCTGAATTTAAAGAAGCAAAGAATCATATTGACAAATTACACACCAGTGCTGATTTGGTATAATCTTAGTTGTATGCAAAAAGAGCCAAAGGAGACACTAGCTGTATTGGATACAATGAAGCACAAAATCAGATTAAAAATATGTGAGCAAGAAAGGATTCACAAAAGGACTCTACTGATGCTAAAAAGACTGAAGATCAAACCATAGATAATGGTGAACCACCTAAGAATGAGCACAAGCAAGTAGAATGCACTTGTTTTGCTTGTAACAAGCATGGACACATTGTGAGGAACTGTACAGAGGTAAAAACTTTTAATGGTTACTGTTATTCATGCAACAAGTTTGGTCATAGAGCTATGAATTGCAAGACTAGTAAGAAGAATAGAATTCAGAAAGATTAGAGAAATTAGAACCAAAAAAATGTTAGAAGTTCTCAAAATGTTACATGCCAGATATGTAACTATAATGGTCACACAGTAAAGCAATGCAAAATGGTGACTCATGTCAATGCACTGAGGAATATAAGACCTCTAGTCATTTGTCACTCTTGTAACAAGGTTGGACATATCTCAAGGTTTTGTAGATCAAGAATGCAAGGCTAGGGAAGCCCTAAAAAGGCCGAAGAAACAGTTTTGGATCTCGTAGGAGAAGTTAACTTTTTTAAAGCCTCAGAAGAAGCGAGCATGATTTTGTCAGAGAAAAAGAAGGAGAAGACTGATGATATCCCAAGTGGACACACCCTCTACATCTGCATGAATGACCCTCAGGGTCATAGGGGGAGCTAATTTAGCTCTAGACTCCTGCATGGCTGGTATACTCATCCTCAGAGTATGCACCTTTTGACTTAAGCTTTTGGAGTGTATAGGAACCCTTGTGCAAGAGTGCACATGCTGATTGTTTGAGGAATCATTTGTTAGTACTGAAGAAGCTAAAATCTTATGCAGCAATACACCTCCCACTCAGTAAGAAGAAGTACTCATAGAAGATGTATCTGATAAGAAGGAAGAATATACTTCTATTGATCTTGTAAAGGTAAAACAAGAAGTGATGGACAACACTCCCATCACTCCATCCTTAGCATTGTTGTCAAGTTTGACACCTAACACAAGCAGTTTGGACTCTTGGAAGGAAGAAGACCTGATTAAGTTTAGCGTCTTGGCTATGGAGAAGGAAAAAGAAAAACAAGTTATGAGGAATCCTCTCCTAATAGAATCAGTGAATATTTTGAATAGTTTGTTTCTCGAGGACAAGAAAGTGCTAAAAGTACATTCGGTTGGCGATGTGAGTTTAGTCCTCTCATAGTTCAAAAGCGATTTTTCTAGCCTAGAAGAATATGTGTCCATAGTAGTAGAAGAAAATTACTTAAAGAAGAGAATGAATGAGTTAATGAGAAACTTTGCACTAGACTTGAATTATTTTAAGTCTGGTCAAGCATCCATGAAAGAGTTTGATGATGAAGGAAGAAGGATCATTGCAGCATGCATGGATCAAGACAAGCTCACTGATGCTCACTTCAAGAAGATAAAAGAAGCAGAATCCTTGACTAAGTAGGTAAAGAATTCATTGTCAGACACATCCAATAATGTGAACATGTGCAAAAATGTCTACCAAGGAAAAATAGACAAGATTGAGAAGGAAGAAAAAGAGATAACAAGGATGAGGTCCAGATAGACTAAGTTGAGGAATGGTCTTGCACCCTCTTTAGACATCCTCAATCAGAATTTAAAGGAGATTGATGCCACCATGGTAACTTATGATCATGGTCCCAACAATGACTTGGAGAAGATGGAGAAGCTTCAATATGCATTATGCACCCATCTCCAGATAGTTAACTCTTTGATAACCTTTTGGAAGAAGGAGATCCAGAACCTCAAGATTGCATATCCAGATGTTTTCCCTCAATGAGTATGTATATATAGTTTTTTGATGCACCTTTGTCATTAATGTCAAAGAGGGAGTTGTAGATAGAATATGGATTATATATGTATAGGGAAATATAAGATTATGTATAAAAATGTATAGAAGACAAAATTTTTTGAGTAAAGGAATAGTTAGCAACTTGGCCATATTCCTTTGTTGCCATCAATGACAAAGGGGGAGATTTTTGGCAAGTTGTCTATAGTGAAGTATATGACTAGATATAGTGTTGTCATTATGGCAACAAAGTCATATAGAAGTTTGGAGTTAGTGCACTTAGTGTAAAGATCAAAATTTAGTTAAGTGTTAAAGACTGGACAATATACAGAGTTCCTGTAGCTTAGAGCATCAGCGCATGTGTGTACATATGAATTATGGTATGCACCTTGAAATTGAAGCTTGTTAGACTATACTTATGCTTATTCTATGAGCACATAAGTAGATATGCAAAGATGTGAAAGTTATAGTCAGTTGAAGTTGCACAGCCAGTGTGTGCCAGCAGAGAACAGAGCTTGGAGCCGATAGTTACTTTTTTGGTTTGTGATTGTAATGTAATATTGTAAAGGCCATGTGCCTATTGTATTTAGGTTGCCAAAATGTTTATATATATAATTGTAAGCACACTTAAGCCAATTCATTTGGAAGCATTGTTTGTAATTAGTTATAGGGCTGAAGTATTTATGTATTTTGTATGAGTGCATAAATATAAGGTGCACCCATTGTATTCGGTATGGAAGTGGAAATATAGTTGTGATAAGCAGAGCAGAGGTATAAGAAGATAGCATAAGATGTATTAGAGCTTTTCTAGAGGTCAAAGCATCAGCACACCAAAGGAACTGATCTGACAAGTAGTGTCACAGTGATAGTTCACCAGTAGATATAGTGTGTATCTAGATTCAAAAGTTTGTAGCCTTCACTATTTGAGCAGTGAGCTCTAGGACAGTGAGTCCACTCCCCTAACAGGGATCATTATAAAACACTCCTAATAGGGTCTAACCCTTAACAAGGTCTACTATACTTAAAGCATTATAAAGCTACTCCTAATAGGGTAAAGGATCTTCTAACAAGGATCACAAAACACTAGTGCAAAATATTAGTGGGTATCAAGTCCCACCGGGGTTTTTACCTATTTGGGTTTTTCTATAACCATATTGGTGTCATGTGTTGATTTCATGTTTCATGTTTATGTGAATGTTTAATTTAGTTCTTAAGCATTTATGTTCTGCATAAAGAATAAAGTAAAAAGTTAAAATATAGTGAACACTGATTCACCCCCCACCCCTCTCAGTGTTCCCATTCCTAACACTTTTAGCATCCATGAACAAAAATTCCATCAGAGTAGTGCAGTTCAAGGTCAACTATTAGGCATAAGATTAGTCAAAAATTCCATCCTCCTCTTCATATTCTTCATCCAACACCTACCTTAGATTTCCCTGATACTCCTTAAGCTATGGCTATGAAGGTGTATGTTCAGTTAATGAATTCCAAGAAATAAATCTTTAAACCTATACCGAAAGATGCTCTCTCCAAGTACAAATGTCCTTTTCACTATAATAATACACATTTACTTGTTGATTGTGTGCATTTCAAGTTATGTGTTAGAGAAAGAGCTGCTTTAGGAATTATATCCCACTCTAGTGCAGTTTTACAATTCCTTCATAATTTTTCTAAGGGGTGATCACTTCCTATAAAGGCTTAGAAACTAGGTACAATTCTGGACTCAGGGATTGGACATACAACTGAGCAGCTTATCCTCTCTATAGGAATTCATTTAGTAAGTCAAACCAGGGATGTATTACTTGAAATGGGCCAACAAAGTATATGCACCAAGTATCATTCAGCCATACATTTATCATTGCTACAGGAAAGAAATGCTAAAGGAAAACTATACTATGATTGTAGGAAATGAATGCTAAAGTAATGTTTAAGCTAAAGTTTGCAAAAAAGTAAGTGCTAGAATAGAAACTACAAAATTATAACTATTAACAAGACATGAAGAATCTTACAAACTATGCCATAGTATGTATGTTGTTCCACGACTTTGGCTGCAGGAGGTGTTAGCCAATCTGTAGCTTTGGCTGCAGGAGCAGTTCAACACTTGGCACTTAAAATAATAGAAATGCAAGAAATACTCCTAGCTAGTATAAATATATCTTACTATGGATTTCTCTCCAAGTGGGCCCCCTTGGATGAGTATCCTAAATCACAAAAATGCTCAACTAAATATCAACACTTCATTTATTTATTGATTGAATAAGAAAGTACAGAGATTCCATAAAATAGTGAAAGCAAACTGTTGCTATAATAAACTTAACAATGGCCTTTTTTTTCTCTCACAGGAGCAGGGCTTTATCTAAAGGGAAAAATCCTAACTACCTTCCTAACCACACTCTAGAAATAGGTGGATCTTTATTACAACATTATTGACTAGAAAGAAGGAAAGCCTTAAAGACCGAACAGATTGAATCCAAAGCAGAGGATAGAATTGCCATGACAGCAAATCTAGCTTCCCACTCGTGCCTAGATCTTCTCAAAGAAATTAACATGTCATCTTTGTCTTTGTTGGAACTGCCACCTTATCCCTTCAACTAGTGCTATATTGAATGTTCTTCCATGGAAAGCTGTAGGAAGACCAAGTGAAGCACTCCATGAATGAATGCACCATACCTGGTCAAAATAACATTCTCTATTCAATGTGCTATGCCTTCAAGGGTTAGGATAATATATTTATGACAGTAATTATTAGAACACGTATAATCAATCATATTCAAACATCTATTCTACTCATTGAAACACAACAATATCTTTCAGAATAAGAAATATAGTAATTTATCCAAGCATAGCATATTTAAGCGTGTTTAAACCATGTTAAATGTTTGTTGGTAGCATGCCATATAGTAGCAAAAAAACATAAGTCTTGAGGTAAATGTATCAAAATGAAGCAAAAGGTCTAGACAATATTATCCTAGGGTATTCTAAAGTATGGCATTAATATGCCTCATCATTTTTCTCCCTACGAAGACTAGCACCTATCCTCAGGTAGTGAGGAATTTTTAATTTTTGCTAGTACCCTAAAGTATCCTTCTTATGTTTTCCCAATCATTGAAGTGTGCACCCTCCAGTAGAATCCATTTATTTTGTCCACCCTGATATGTTGACTTAGTTCTAAATCCTCATCCAGCTCATCATCCATGCAACTGTATAATGGCCATAGGAGTACATGAGGCTGGAAGGTGAGAGGCATCCATCTTTCTAGTCTTGGTTGTCAGCCTGATTCTATGTACCAGTGGACCCTTTGCATGGTAGCCCTAAAGTTTATAACACTGTGTGGCTCTAAATTCTTTAGAGACATGTTTAGTCTGGCCCACCTCTATTGTAATCCATTGGCAGCTCTGGTTCCATCTACTAGAGACAGTCATTCAAATTCTGTATGCACTTGTTCTCTATTTGCCAATATCCTTCTTCAATGTGTTGAATCATTAAAACTGTAGATGATTTCCAACCAGTCACAATAAAGTCTTCTAGGTTTTTTACTCTTAGGTTGTAATGGAATTGAAACATTACGTTCAAATGCCCTATATCTAGCCAGTTGTTCCCCATAGTAGATTTCATTATTAACCTAGGAAATTAGTGAGGACAAATGTATGTCTCCCACAAATAACAAGAGATTCCATTTTGTGTTTGATGGAACAACATAATGATGCAAATAAAGTTCACAAAGAAGGTTCTTAATGAATTTAGGTGACATCTCATATGCAGTCATAAAAGATTAAGGGGTATCTATGTCAGGACTTGAATCTTTGATAATTCTCATAAATTGAAACAGTAAAAATTGTTCCCTTAAGCACAGAGCGTACACCCTAGGTGGTGGTCAACATTCCATAATCTTAGGCATCAACTTAACAACTAAGTCCATTTTATCTTGTAAGAGTGTGATTTCCTATTTCTACTGCCCTATTTCCTTTTTTAACTTGCCCCTCTCTATTTCCCTCATTGCCCTTTCATACTGAATTTGCTGAAAATAATCCAAGGACAAAGAATGTATTGTTACCTAATCTTGACTTTTCTATGGAACAGAGTGTCCTGGTTCTACCTCATGTTCTTTTTGGTGAATTGGAGCGGATGCCACCAAAATGTCATCTACTTGCATATTGCCCAGAGGAGAAGAAGAAACTTTAGAAACATCCATTTTCACTATTTCTTTTGGTACTGACGCTGCAGGGTCCTTCATCATATCATCACCTTCCATGGTTGGATTTTCTTCCTGTGGGTCTATATTCATAGGTTCCTCAATCAGAACTTCATGACTTGAGCCAGCCATCTTAGGTGAGTTCTTTGTCTTTTTCCTTGAATTCAAATGGACACTATGCCGTATTGGGGTTTCTTCTGATATTGCAGTGTTTATGTGGATTGGATTTTATTGAGGCAGATGTGGCTGCAGGATGAAAAGGGGTACCACTGCTTCATAACCAGACATTTTCCCTTTCTATTTCTCATCTTGCTTGGCTCCCTATGAACTATGAGTTTCCTCAGAACCCCCAATGTTTTCTCCCCCCAGATTAGGGTTTTGAGCTTCTACTATTATGTCTTCTTGATGCAAAGGAGGGTTTTCCTAAGCTCTTTCTGGACTAGCTTCAGTAGGAGGATGTTCCTGTACTTCATGATGCTTAGGATGTGGCCCTAGAGGCTCGGATCTTTCTCTATTTAATTGAACATGAGGGGCAGCAAGAAATTCATCCCAGTTCATAGGAGAATTATCATGCAGGGCATTTTCCACCAGTAATTTGATTAACCCATGATGGGTAACAACATTTTTCCTACCCTTCCTTACTTCCTCAGAGCTAAAATTTAATAGGGAATATAAAACATTTGGAACATTAATTAACCACCTATGCCACAAATGGCTCAACAGTTTAAAATGTATAGCATGTAGAAAAGAAAACCTTCTTTCACAAGTAATATATCAAATAATGTGAATAGCAAACTGTGGGTAGTCACCTAGAAGAGAAAGTCTTTTCGTACATTGTTTGCTACTTTCCAGTGTTGTGTCTATAGGTAGGAGAATTTGGCTTTGGCTGTGTAGGCATCATGACCATGTGGAAAAGGTTCTCCTATAGCAGGAAGTCTAGAGACTTTTGCTATTTGCATTTGTGAAGCTTCAATTCACAAACCTTTCACATATGCCATGCCATTGCTGAATGTACACAAGAATTCTACTACAATAGCTTTTTCATGACCGCTTAATCTGATAAAATAGCTAAGCCAACCCACATGATTGAATTCCTGAACACTCACTTGATCTTGCAACAATGACGTGTGACTAGCTTGTTCTGACCGAATAGGCTGCCCACCCATACTTAAATTTCTACAACCCTTGTTGTCAGCTTCAATGTTTTACAATTCTTCCTAATTTCCAAAACTTCCTACTCTATTCTAACTTAGGGCTTTGCTCTGGCTTAGTAAGGATGAAAGTAAAAATATCAGAGAGTATGTGAAAATCATAGATGGCTTTGGTTTTCAGGGGTTTTTAAAGAAGCCAAAATCTAAGACTGGTGGAATAATGATTATACTTAGAGCTTGTGTGCTATTAATGGCAATTAAATCAAAATCTTGGCAAAATTTTTCATCTCATATTATCGTACTGCCCCCTATGAAAAGGACACAGGTGTCCTCACATGCTTGGTTGAAAAGTACAATAATGCTTGGAAATTATTACTATATTAAATGAAGCATAAAAGATAATTATGTTTAAATAAGTACAAAGTATGTGAAAGAGTAGATGATCACATACCTGATGTGAAAGTGCCATAAATGCTAAAATCTAAAAATATTAGGTGATGAGTATCATGGAAAGAGAAGTACGAGGTAGAAAAGACATGATAAATGAATGAGTGGTGAAGAAAAAGATGATGAGATGGAGTATTTATTATGGAAGAGAATGTTTTCATGGGAAATGAAAACTTTATTATGACTGCATTCATGCAGAATTAAAGTGATGATTGGAAGTGTGTTTCAGTGATAGGAGAATCACCCACAGGAGGAGTTCCATCTGTTGTTTGAAATTATTTAGGTAGAGGAGGTCCAAAATGTGTGGTGGATTCAGCAGCTGTAGGATCATAATTAGTTGCAGGAGGTTCAACGACAAAAGGAGAAATCTCAAAATGCTGCAGGAACTCAACTTTCATTTGTGGTTTATGATATAGATAGAGTCTGTTCCCATTTACCAATAACTTGAAACATAATGGGTTGATGATTGATAGCTAAACTACACCACTAGCATAGACATTTTCTATTTCATAGGGACCTAACTAGCGGGTAGTGAGCTTACCTTGGTTTTCTTGATAGCAGGAATCATATAGGAGGGCCCAGTCACCAGGAGAAAATTGTTTTTTTAGGAAGTGAGACTCATGCCACCTTTTTCTTTGGATCTAGATCATCTCTATGTGCTATAAGGCAGCCTTTCTCATTTCATCTAGTTGATTGAGCTATAGGACCCTATCGCGTTGTGCTGATGGAAGATCAATGTTCAATTGTAATATTGTTCTCAATGTTTTATGCTCAAATTCTATCAACATTACAACATGTTTTCCATAAACCAATTCAAATGGTGTGAAACTAGTTGTGGTTTTCTAGGTTTTCCTATATGCCCAGATTACTTCTTGTAACCTTTTTCTCCAGTCTTTCTTATGTAGCTGCACATTTGTGGTCAAAATGGCCTCTATTTCCCTATTTGTAACCTCAACTTGTCCATTCACCTATGGATGATATGGACTCGATGTCCTATGGTGAATCTTATATTCATTCATAAGTGTAGTAATTAGTGTGGAAGTGAATTGAGCACCCTAATCGATAACCAACTCTCTTGGAACACCATACTATGTGAAGATTTCTTCATACAAAAACTTAGTAGCCTTGTTATCTCTAGCATGTTTCATAGCACGGACCTCCACCCATTTAGTTACATAGTTAGTACATACAAGGATGTAGGAGTTTTCATTGGAGGATGGAGTAATGGGTCCTACAAAATCTAATCCCCATTTATCAAATAGAGTTACTACCACCTATGGGAAGAGAGGCATTTCATCATACTTTGTTGGTCATCCCATCCTTTGGCATCAATCACATGTCCTTGTATAGTTGACAACATCTCTATGGAGGGTTGGCCAATAATATCTTGTGTTCAATATCTTTATTGCTATTCTTTTGGCTGTGAAATGCCCTCCACAAGGCTCATTATGACATGCATGGAGAATTTCATAGGTTTCATCCTCCCTTACACACCTTAATATTTGATTAGGCCCATTATAGAATAGACAATCAACAATCCATGAAAAATTGAAATTTTTTTCTATGAGGAGCCTCTTTTCTTTTGGTGAGAAATAGGGAGGTACCTTTTGAGAGACCAAGTAATTGGAAATATCTGCATACCAAGGAGTTTTTGCTAAAATAGAGAATAGGTGATCATCAGGGAAGCTATCATCAATAAGTTGGGGTTCATCCTTATTCTACAGTCATGAGAGAAAATCTATAACCACGTTGGATTTTCCTGGCTTATCCACTATGGTGATATCAAATTCTTGCAACAATAGAAGCTATCTAGTCAGTCAACCCATGATTGCAAGCTTATGAGAAAGGTATTTAATGGCTGCATGATCAGTGTGTACAAAGATCTGATACCCTATAATGTAATGGTATAATTTATTGAGGGCATAAATGAATGCTAGGAGCTCCTTTTCTGTGACCATATAATTCAATTCAGGTCCTCAGAGATTCTTGCTGATGAATTATATAGCATGCTCTACAGTGTCCTCTTTTTGGCCAAGCACAACCCCTATGGCATGATCTAAGGTGTCAATATGTATATGGAATGGAAGTTCCCAATTGGGTCCTTGTAAGACTGGGGTTGTTGTAAGGACTGACTTTAGTTGCAGGAAGGCTGCTTCACAAGTTGGGGTCTAGTTAAATTATGAATCTTTAGTAAGTGAAGAGTGAAGGGGACTAGCCATTTTACTAAAATCTTTTATGAACCTTCTATAATAGCTTGCATGTCCAAGAAAACTTTAGACATCTTTTTTCTTGGTTGGTGTGGGAAGGTTTTGAATGATCTCAATTTTGTCTGGATCCACTTGTATTCCTGTTGTAGATATATAGTGGCCAAGTACTATCCCTTCTTGCATCATCATGAAGTATTTCTCACTATTAAGGGATAGATTATGATCTTCACACCTTTTTAGGACATTTTCTAAGTTTCTTAAGGCTTCTTGATAAGTTTCACCATAGGTTGTGAAATCATCCATATATATCTCCATACAGTCATGAGAGATGTCAGCAAAGATGCTAATAACTACTCTCTAAAAGGTTGTTGGAGCATTACAAATACCAAATGGAAGAATTGAATAGGCAAAAGTTCCCCAAGGGCAAGTGAATTTTTTTTTTTCCTGATCTTCTGGAAAGATTTGGATTTGATTGTACCCACTATAGCCATCTAGGAAGGAAAAATAATTTTTGACTGCTAAAGAGTCCAATACTTGGTCAATGAATGGAAGAGGAAAATGGTCCTTTTTGGTTGCATTATTGAGTTCCCTATAGTCCACACACACATTTCATTTACCTCCTTTTTTTGGCACAATTACTAATGGAGAAACCCACTAACTATCAGATATGGGGTAAATGAATCCAGCGTTGAGGATTTTTTGCAGTTTTGTTTTAACAATTTCTCATAATGCTGGATTTACTTGCCTTTAGAATTGCCTTATCAGAGGTTTATCTTATTTTATATAGATCCTATGAGTGCATAGTTTTGGATCTAGACCTTTCATGTCATAATAATCTGAAGAAAATACTCTAGTATGGGCCTTCAGTGTTTTAGTCAAATATGTTTGCTGCTGAGTAGTTAATTTACCATTGATGTTCAAGTAACGATTAGGGGATACCTCTATTTTCTTAGTCAGCTCTATCATGGATGCATCTATAAAAGAGGGTACTTTTATCTCATGGGGAAGCAATTGGTGATAGAGTTCTTTGGCTGCAGGAGAAGTCCATTGGCAATTTGGGTTTAAAACTTGCAGAGAGCAGTTGTTGGAAGAACAACCCACTGAGTCCAAATTTGATCCATACTAATTTTGTAGGATATTGGTGATTACCTTGTATTCATCCTGAAGCTATAGAAAGGGGTCCCTTTTTATCATCATTAATTTTGACACTGAATTGATAACCTAGACTTCTTCTCCTATGTCAGGCCAGATTGGCAAGGATAAGTCCATTTGGGGTTGAGCAAGAGGACATAGGAAAAGAGTCTATGTATGTTGGCCATTAGAAATGGTCATATCCCATGAGAGACAACCAATGTGAGCATCGGTAGTTTCTAGCCAAGGCCTACCGAGTATAATATGATATCCTCCTAAAGTAGCCTTTGGTGACAATATCATGAAATCTATCAGGTATGACTAGGTTGCAAGGTCAACAACTATATCTTCAACCATTCCATCAGGTTTTATGATTGAACTATCTACATGTTGAAGGATCATAGGAGTGGTTAAGAGGTTGTATATGCCAAGTTTTTGCATTATATACTTGGTCATTACATTTATATCTACCCCAATATCTACCAATACATTTATAATGGTGGTCCCATTAATAATGACTTCAACAACAGGGCTACTTGGGTAAGAATATTTTGGGATGGTAAGCTTGCCTAATATGATGTTAGCTAGCTTACCCAACATATGCACTATCTGGGGATCCTTTTTCTTACGACTAGGCTTCTTAAAGTAGGCTTCTTTTATGGCTTTATTTTAGGTCAGTACATCTTTAATTTCTTGGAATAGGGGTATTTAGACATTCACATTCTTCAATTGATCAAGGATGTTAAATTCAGTTTCCTTAATAGGCTTATGATTGTTGGGTTATAATATTTGTGGGAAAGGTGGTCCGGTAGGGTGACTTTTATCAGCTAGAGGCTATGTTGCTGGTAAAGGAGTAGTGTTTTCAATTACAACAAGCTCCTCTTGTGGTACTTCAGTTATGATTGGATTCTCAGGAGCAGGAATAGTAGTTCCAAATCCTAGGTGTATATCATCAAGGGTGATTTCATAGGTAGGATACTGCATGGGATACTGTAATTGATCAGTAGTATACATGCTTTGTTGAGGTGTGGGAGGCTTGTTGTTTGGGTTTGGTTGTGGTTATGTAGACAATTGGGTTAGTTTTGGAGGTTGGGTATTAGCAGTTGGTGGTGGTAAGAGTGCTTGATGTTGTGGTGCCTAAAGAGGCAGCTTCATAAATCCTTGAGACTAATATGGTCATTAATAGCCTCCTCACCACTAAGGATTCAATTTCCAATTACTCTATGGTGGTTGCCATGCCCCTTGAGGCTGTTGCCAATTTCCCTGAGGGTTTTTCCATTATGGACTAGGGAAATTTTGCCACTGATTCTGATAGTTGTTCTGGGGAGGATTGGGGTAATTCATATAAGGTTTCCATTGATTGTATTAAAATGGATTACTAAATGTAAGTGGGTCCTGAGGCATACCTTGTCTTTGCACCCATGGTCACCACTAAGAAATGAAGAATAGATGCTCATCACCTGGTTTAACTAGCTTATAGTCGGTTGGCATTTGGGTTGCTTCCATATTCACAGCCATTTTACATTGGCAATCTCTTTTCTTTTGTTGACAGTGTGGATAGAATTCAGCCAACATGGCCTCTATGTCCTCATGCTTCTTTTTTGCCTACAAGGTATCTAGTTGCGTGGCCATATTGTTGATGATATCTTGTTTAAATTCAGACAAGAGATGAGTTATCTCCAATCTAGAAGCTCCTGCACCATTTATCCTTCCTATTGTGGCTTTATATCATCTTCCTCTCTTTCCAGCATCTCTTGAGTACTTAAGGCATATCTTCTTTATGTCATCTCAACTGGATTGAGTTATGTCCCCTCCTGCCATCAAGTCTAAGGCTTCAATGCATCCATCTTGTATACCTCTTAGAAATAGTAGCTTTTGAGATTCTTCATTCAACTCACGCTCTATATTCCTTTGTAGGCTATACATGACCTATGAAATATAGTCTTCAAGTGACTCATCCTCTTTTTGAGTCATTTTAAAAATGTCTTCTCCTCACATACCAGTCCCCTGAAAATACTCCTTATACTTGGTCAGGAATGCTTCCTACATTCCTGCCAAATCATGGACAACATCCCATTCTAGACCCATAAACCAACACAAAGCAAACTCCTTAAGATTTGCAGGAAAGAGTTTGAGCTTGTGAGAGTCAGTGGTGTACTCATAAATTCTACATAGAATATCAAACTCGAAGAGAAAGGTATCCAGGTCTTCTATTATGAGACTGTAGAACTTTGGTAGGGTAGAAGAAGGTATGTTTTTAAGGTTTTTATTATCTCTTTGGTCAATAATAGGGAATGGAAATGTGGGGGGATTAGCCATCCTACTTGGATTTATAGGTCACAGAGGTGGTGGATGATGAGGTTTGTATATGACTAGTTGTAAGGAGCTTTCTTGTCTGACAGGATTTTCAAGAAAATGGGCTCTCAGATGAGAGAAGACTTCTACAAATGAGTTAATTTTAGGTTGTTCCTCAAAAGAATCAACTTGTTCTTCTTTAGAATATGAGGAGGATGATGTAGTTTCAAGGAGGTCAATGGTGGAATCAACAAATGAACTCTCTTCCTCAAATGGATGATTGGATTGGTTTGGCAAGTACCTTCCTCTGGCATCTCTTCTTCACTTATGCATACAAATAGTAGGGAGTGATGTGATTTGCAGAGTTCCTCTAAAAGTAATTTATTCTAACAAAAGTTGGAAATGAAAAAAATTCTAAGAATGGCTTATTGAGGACTTGGTTTAGCACCATCCTCAGAAACAGTGCCAAAAATGATCACTTCCTATAAAGGCTCAAAAAGTAGGTACAATTCCAGACTCAGGGATTGGACATCCAACCGAGAAACTTATCCTCTCTATAGGAATTCATTTAGTAAGTCAGACTAGGGATGTATTACTTGAAATGGGCTAGCAAAGTATATGCACCAAGTATCATTCAGCCATACATTTATCATTGCTACAGGAAGGAAATGCTAAAGGAAAACTATACTATGATTGTAGGAAATGAATGCTAAAGTAATGCTTAAGTTGAAGTTTGTAGAAAAGTAAGTGCTGGAATAGAAACTACAAAAGTATAACTATTAACAAGACGTGAAGAATCTTACAAACTATGCCATAGTACTTTTTTTGTTCCATGACTTTGGCTTCAGGAGGTGTTAGCCGATCCATAGCTTTGGATGCAGGAGCAGTTCAACACTTGGCACTTAAAACAACATAAATGTAGGAAATAATCCTAGCTAGTATGAATCTATCTTACTGTGGATTTCTCACCAAGTGGGCCCCATTGAATGAGTATCCTAAATCAAAACAATTCTCAACTGAATATCAACACTTCATTTATTTATTGATTGAATAAGAAAGTACAGAGATTCCATAAAATAGTGAAAGAAAATTGTTGCTATAATAAACTTGACAATGGCCTTTTTTTCTCTCGCAGGAGTAGGGCTTTATTTAAAGGGAAAAACTTTGAACTACCTTCCTAACCATACCGTAGAAACATGAAAATATTTATTAAAACATTATTGACTAGAAAGAAGGAAAGTCTTAAAGACCGAATAGATTGAATCCAAAGCGGAGGAGAGAATTGTCATGACAGAAAATCTAACTTTCCACTCGCACCTAGATCTTCTTAGAGAAATTAACATGTTGTCTTTCTCTTCACTGGAACTACCACCTTATCCCTTCAACTGGTGTTGTATTGAATTTTCTTACGTAGAAAGATGTAGGAAGACTGAGTGAAGCACTCCATGAATGAATGCACCATACTTGGTTAAAACAGCATTCGCTATTCCAATGTGCTATGCCTTCAAGGGTTAGGATATGATATTTATGACAGTAATTATCAAAAAATGCATAATCAATCATATTCAAACATCTACTATACTCATTGAAACACAACAATATCTTTCAAAATAGGAAATATAGTAATTTATCCAAGCATAGCATATTTAAGTGCATTTAAACTATGTTAAATGTTTGTTGGCAGCATGCCATATAGTAGCAGAAAAACATAAGAGTCTTCAGGTAAATGTATTAAAATGAAGCAAAAGGTCTAGAAAATATTATCCTAGGGTATTATAAAGTATGGCATTAATATGCCTCATCAAGGGGCATCCCCTTCACTCTTCTATAAAATAGATCTTTTCTCCTCTTGTCTCTTGACTGGGGGGCAAGAGGTATTTCATCCAATCTTCTAGGATCCATTATGCTCTTACAATATATTTTGTCTTGAGCCTAGTTGGTATTATTTTTATCTTCTATTCCTATGGTTTTGTATTATGATCATAATCATCCATAGCTCATCCTCTAAAATTCAAGATGTCTTTGTTTAATAACATTTGTTTCGCAAAGGTATCACTTTCTTTCATTCCTAGGGGGCAAGGTTTTCCTTCTTTCTATTTGTCAAGGGATCTTTTTTCCCTAGCTTAGTGGAATTGGTTTATTTTGCAACATTATTTCATTATGTGCACTAAGGTTTTGGCTATGGATATCCTTTTATGTGAGGTTATTTTCCTAGGTCATCACCTCTTCTTTATTATGAAAATTATGTTCTTTATAAACTTTTTCCCTAGCTTTAGGGTCAAATTTTGATTCCTTTGTTCCAAGATTCCTCTTCCTCTTGATCACAAGGGGGATTGATGATTGAATCTTGGGTCCTTCTTTCTTTGGAAGATGATATTTTATCTAAATCACTCCTCTATGATGGGGGTTTTCCTGATAAGATCTCTTTCTCTTTGAGGATCCTTTTTCTATAAGTGACATATGCTTTTTCATGATTATCTATGCTCTTGGATGTGAGGGTCAATACCCTTTGCTAAGGATATAGTATACATTATTGTTAATAGGATATCTCCTTACTTTTTGAAGTTGGTATCCTCCTTTCTCTTCCTTATCTTGGCTAGCAAGTAGCCATGCTAAGGAGGGGGGCATATATAGGGTCTCCCTTATATATTTTTCAATTTTCAATATGCTAAATCCTCAGAAGGTAACACACGTAAGTTGCTAAATCCTGAAGAGATGCACATTTTTCAATTTTCAATATGCTAAATCCTTGTAAGGTAACACACATAAGTTGGTGAATCCTGAAGAGACACATTTTTCAATTTTCAATATGCTGAATCCTCAGATGGTAACGTACATAAGTTGCTAAATCCTAAAGAGACACACATTTTTCAATTTTCAATATGCTATATCCTAGGAAGGTAACGCACATAAGTTGCTAAATCCTAAAGAGACATGCATTTTTAGTTTTCAAATATGTTATATCTTCCGAAGGTAATGCACATAAGTTGCTAAATCCTAAGGAGACACACATTTTATATTCTATGGTGATACAAGAAGGTGGATCTATGGATATTCAAAAAGTTGTCAGAAGATGCATTACAATTTCAAGACACAGTTTTTGGGTGAACTATCAAGTTTTGCTACCTATTGGGCTCTCCCTCATTGGTGATTCACGGTAAGGTGGGCATCTTACTGGGTGAGGTAATCACTCTTTTCCATTTCTCTCTTTTTTCTTTCATGCTAGTAGGATTAGATCATGAAGCTATGTTATTTATAGTGTTTCTCTTGTCTTTCTTATTTAATCATTTATGCTTTTATGATAGTTTTCCAAACATGATATTAGTATAGGAAACATTTCTTATCAAGGTTTCCTTTTCTAGTTGATTTAGGTTTGTCTTTTGTACTAATCCCTCTTTTTGTGTCTTTTAGCTTTGTCTTTGTTTTTATTTTGTTTTTCACCCTCATGCATGTATGTTGAGTTAGAATCCTTAGCTTGGGGCCTCATGTCCTGAACTAAGTGTTATTCTATCTCATTGTGAATCCACTTGGATATTTCTTCTCCTTTACCAAGAGTTTGCATTGAATCCATACTCTTTCTAAAGTGGGGGCTAAATGTATCATAAAAAATAGAAGCACTTCCATTTAGGATAGGTTTAGCCCTCTGAGTAAGTGGTTTGGGGTCATGTCAGATGTCTTGATGGATCTCTGGCTTGATTTTGGCTCTTTCCCCCTATTCTTCTCATCTCTTCACCTGTTTCCAGCCTTTTTCTGGCACCTGGTCCTAAGAAACTAAGATTCTTGACCTCAAGGTTAAGGTTGATCTTGACCTTGACCAAGGTTAGATTTGACCTTGACCCTGACCCTGGGTCCACATTTCAAAATCCAGAAGTTTCCAGATGTTGGGTTTTAGAAAGTTTTATTTCTTGCTTTTGGGTCGACTATTTTAGATTTCGAAATGGTAAACTCTTAAATTATATTTAATCTAGGTCCATTTATAAGGGTTAAGGTTTAAATGGAAATTTAATTCTCCTATGTCAGTCTCTCTAGAAGTTTGTGCCCTAGACTTGTATAAAAGGAAGCCCTCCTCTCTCATTTTCACATCTTACATCCATTATTCATCAAGCATCCTCAAAGAGATATCCACCATCCCTAGTATTCAAGAAAGATCAAGAAAGCATTCTCAATCAAGGAAGTATTTAAGTTATCATCCACATTCAAGCATTTAAGTTCTCCATTGAAGATCAAGGATTCAAGCATTCAAGCCTTTAAAGGAATTTGGTTCAAGCATTCAAGATTCATCATTCAAAACCCTAGATCTATCCATCATGATGATGTGATCTTCCTTCAAGATCTTTTTTCCATCTTCAATATCAATTCATTCTCTCTAAGGTGGATTCCAAGCATAAAATCATGGAGGTTTTGATTTGCATTTATGGTTTTTAGAGTTGAGTCCAAGATTTCATATCAACATACTTGTTTACATTTCAAATATAATTGCATATCTATTGAATATCATAGCTTCATTGTTAGATCTACTTCTACTACTTTCTAGAATTCTCTATTTCAATTCCATTATTAAAGTTGATTCCAAACCGAGGTTTGACCAAGGTAAACCCCTCATCCAAATAAAAAAATCCTTTTTTCTTGTAGGTATAGGTGCGGGATAGTGAATCGTGCTTCAGATCTGAATACCCTTTTCGATGAACTTTTAGGATTCATGAACAAAAATTCCATCGAAGCAGTGCAGGTAAGGGTTGACTTTTAGGGGTAAGATTATGCCTCAAGGTAAGATCTTACCCCTATTTTGGGTCAAGGTCGACCTTGCTTAGAAAAGAAAAATATTTTTGGGTT